>APFE030735389.1:63073-109696 GCA_000404065.3 Pinus taeda | reverse complement strand
TAATATAAAAGATTCCAAACTTATATATATATATATATACATATACATATACATATACATATAGCCCCAGTTGGTCAAGTACATTTTGCTAAGTACCTTGCCTATCTGGAGGTCACAGAGACAAGGTATAGCTCAGTTGGTCAATTACCTTTTGCTAAGTACCTCGCCTATCTAGAGGTCACAGAGTCAAATCTCCTCGACACCCTTGGGGTTAGGCCTTGCTAGTTTGGTCGACAGGTAGATCCCTTTGGGTTGATCTACCTAAATTTTTCTCGTGATATATATATATATATATATATATATATATATATATTATAATATAATTATATTAATTTAACATGCCCTCAAGAGGCAGCTCAATTGGTGATGACTTTCTTATGAAAAGTATATGTAATTATGAGATTTTATCTTCGAATCCCCCTGATTTTCCTATGTCTAAAGGGGCAAACATAAGGAACCAGAGGTTTATAGTGGTAAGTGGATGAAACTAGCCTGTTCAGCAAAATACAAGACCAACCCAATTACTGATTCACACACACACATGCCATATAAATAGTAGTATTAAAACTATTAAATTTTATTATAATATAAACTTAATTCATATATAATTAGGGGAGGTAGGTGTAGGGGGAGGGAAGTAGTGTTTCACCCTAGAAGGAAAGTCCTCATGGAACTTGGGGATCATGCCCAATAATCTAAAAGCTTATGCTCTTTTTCAAGGACCTCATACTAGAAGCCTATTCTCTCTTATTATCATTCGTCACATGCAAAGGAATTCATACTAGAAGCCTCATCTCTTTGATCATAATTTTTCGCATGCAAAGGACCTCATACTAGAAGCCTCACCTCTTTGATTATCATTCATCAGGTGCAAAGGACCTCATACTAGAAGCCTCATAGGAATTCAAGATTTATTTCCACAACATAGATTAGTTTCATAACCAAGGGATCAATAACAAAGTGGTTGACTCCTAGGCTAACTAGAAGCCTCATAGGAATTCAAGATTTAATTTCCACAACATAGACTAGTTTCATAACCAAGGAACCAATAACAAAGTGGGTGACTCTTATGCCAACTTGTCCACCCACCTTGGTAACAAAGAGACCTTTGTATTTAATGAGAAACATGGCCACCCACCTTGGTAACAAAGAAACCTTTGTTTTTAATGAGAAACATGTCATTGTTACAATCCCATAAGCACCAAGTGTCAAACTCAATGGAAGCATCATGAAGTCGTAGGGTAATTTAAGTTAAATGAGGTCTTTAACTCATATCACATACCCACTCCCTTCGCACTCATGGCAATTCCCAGCTCCACTATGGGAAATATGCACTCCAATCATTTCACACATAGTCCAGGTGGGATTTATTATGTCACAACATAGTAGTGACATCTATCATCCATGGATTTGTATTATTTGTGTTCGTACAAAAAAAAATTGGAAACAAAATCTACTGAATTTCCATGTTTCACCTTAGGTTTTTATTTTCCCAATACGGTGACCTCAGCACCACCGCCACATCAGGGATAGAGAGCCTGATGCAGCAGCGAGCTCTGTGTTGGCAGTTTAAATGTTTTGTATGCTCCAGTGAAGACACTTTACAACTTCACATGACTTGTCAAATGATTCTCCTGATGATTAATGCCATTAAATGAAAGAATGCACTAACGATCTCAAATTCATTGAACCTTAACATAATGATCATTCCCATTTTAATTGTGTTAGGCGGAGAAGGGTGATGAATTCCCACCTATTCTCTAAATGCCTTAGATACGATTATCGGTCATGTTAGGGTCCTATAATTTATAGGATCTCAAGGTGATTGATTATTTTATCTCAGAAATCTCATATTGTAAATAATTGTCAATCTGCAAATGATTTCCAAAAGAAAAATAGAATAAAAATGAAAAGAGGGTATAAGAAAAAAAAGAAAAAAGAAAACATTGAAAAAAGAATAAAAGATAGAACCCCGTCAAAGAAAGAAACAAAAAAACAAAAAGAAAATAATACTAAAAGTGTTGCAAATTTAAATGCCACTACTGATAGATAGTTTTATTTTTGTTTGATAAATAAAGGTTGTGTGAAGCTTGTTTAAAATGCCATAATGACTAGTTATTTGTTTAATCATACAGCATAATCATTGTTAAACATGTTTGAATTTTTGTAAATTAGATTAGAGAATAAAGATTTGCCACATAATTTAATCTTGGTAAATCAATAGTTAGGTAGAAAATGACATTGGTTCAACTGTTTAATCTGAATCAATAGGAGAAATAAGTGATAGGATTTAAGCGGTTTCTAATTTTTCATAATAATAAAAAAATTATGGATTTGGTAGTCCAAATGCACCCCTTTAGAAAAATAAAAAATCTTAGTTTAGAAAAGAAATAAATTTAAAAGGTTAGGTAGAAATAGTTTGGTTTCCAGAATATTTATGTTGCCCTTTATCCTAAGTCTCAGTGACATTGTAAAGGAAAAAGGCACAAAGGGAAGTATATTCATAAAATTTCTTCTATCCAAAGTATTATCCTAAGTTTCAAACAAATAGAAAAAGGTGCATGAGGACAAAGTCTTTTTGTTGCATATGGTTTAAAAGGGTCGCAATTAAAAGCAGCGAGGGTTCTCCACCTTTCCAGATCAACGGTCCTCAATCGTTTTCGGCCCCCCTTCTCCATCCTAGCTTTACACTGGGAGCGTCTGAAAAGGCATTATTCTCCATCAGGCCCCATCACCATGTGGCCTCCTCACTGCCTTTCGCCCCCCCCCAGCCTATACCACCTACCGCTCCCTACCCCCTCCGAAAACCACTTCCCCCTCATCCCTTTATTGTTGTCCCTACCTGACACCTCTACCACTCCCATCCTGCCATGTCTCCATAATTGTTGCCCAATTAAAACCCTTCCCGACAAATTATCGTTAGTCGTTTAATTTTTCCCTTCCCGGTAACCTTTTTACTTCAACGGTCCCGCACCAGCCTTCAACGAAACCTGCCACTCCCCTCTTTAAAGACCCTAAATTGGTCTTCCTCATACCTTTTACCTGCTCATCCTCTGCAATTCACAGGTTTTCTCTGCAAAGCAACCCAGTTTCAAAATATTTGCTGAGCTAGATCAATTGTCAACATTCTTGTCCCCTTCCCTGGTGGATCACAACTTGCCATTCCTTTCCTGGTAAATATTTATTCCCAAATTCATATTTGACATTTACTGATCAACTATGCCTCCAAAGAGCAAGAACCAGGAGGACCCTGTGAATCCATTAATCCCTCCATCTATAGACTTAGACCATATTCCATTAGCTCATAGGGATTACAATATTAGTGAGACACATTGCCACTATGAATTTTTGGAACTTTATTGCTGGTTGGAGGATAAACATGTTAATAAAACAGATGAAATTGGACTCTAGGAGTCCAATCTTCCTCACTATATTTTCCCTCTAACCTTCCATGTCCCTGAATTCACCAAGAAATGCCAAGCCACTATGTTCCCAGCCAAAGAGCCATTATAACCCCATCTAGTGAAATCCTTTTTAAAATCACTGCCCAATGTATAAACCAAATTATGCTAGCTCCCCATGTGGAAAAAACTGCACCATTTTCCTTAGAAGCCTTCACGGAACTCTATCAGAATTTTGACTTTGTGAGAAGAGCCAAGATTTTTTATATCTTCTTACCAGAAAACACCCAATTGTCAAAGAAAAATCCTCCATACCCTTCCTCAATCTTCCCTTATCAAGCTAAATAGATCATAACCATTATTTCATACATTTTGGGTTATTATTTTGATTAGTGGGTAGATGAACCCATTCTAGTGTGTTACTTTAGCTCAAATCCCAGCCAAAAGTTTGGTAATGGACATAGTGGTTGCAGATATACCCCCTAAGTATGGCATGATGTTGTCACGCCCATGGGGAGCAAGGTTACAAGGGACCCTACAAATGGATATGACCCTTGCCGCCATACCAGTGTTTTCTCAGCAAAGAATATTATATAGGGAAACTTTGATGAAATTCATGGTGATTAGTCAGGATAAGCCTCATAATTATCCTCTTTACTTTGTCCACTCAAATTTAGACTCTTTCATTCTTTATAATGATGGAGACATCAACACTCAGGTTACCGAAGCAGAAACTGATATTTGTAAAATGGATGCAAACCAAACACAAGTAGTAGAACAAAAAAATCTTCATGAACCTCTTTGGAACATGACCTTTGATGGCTCTTATAGAAAAGAGGGTTTTGGAGCAAGAGTGTGGGTTGCAAACATAGGAAACAATCATGCTGAAGGTCATTCATACAAGCTCAATTTAATATAGCTAAGTATGAAGCTCTTATATTAGGATTGAAATTGTTGAAAAAATTGTGTGCCAAGAGAATCTCCATTCAGAGAGATTCTGAGTTAATCATAAAACAAATTAAAAGAGAGTATTCGGCCAAACACCCTAGATTAAGAGCATACATAAATGTTGTGCTCAATTTTATAGAGAATTTTGTGGAATATGACCTTTTTGCAATTCCTAGAAATCAAAATATCCTCGTAAATAGTCTGGATTTTTCAGCCAGCTCCTGTAAAATTCCTTACCCTAATCGACAATATACAGTGTAAGTGAAACATCAACTAGTTGTACCAGACAATATGAGGTATTGGAAAGTGTTTGTCAATGATAAACAAATTGAAAACTTTCTACAGTCTAAGGATGAGTATGAAGAAGATAGTATAGACTTAGAGTGTGAATAAGAAAACCAAATAGTTGTACATTCTAATGTAGAAAAGCAGTTAGATAACTCAGATGTAAATATACATATAAATAAAGTTGTAAATAAATTACAATTTCTTGAGATAGATCCAGAGAAAGAAGAGTTTGAGACACTTTAGTTAAAGGATAATGTTTTACCTAGAGGTTTAGTTCCACTGGAAGAATTATTTGATTTCAATGATGTAGCTAATAAACCTAAGATTGAGCTCACAGGGGCAGAAGTAGAAGAGTGCAACATAGGTAGTGAAAAATATCCTAAAATGATAAAATTGTCCAAATCACTACCAACTGCTGAAAAACAAAAATGCATTTATTTATTCAAAGAATTCATTGATGTTTTTTCCTGGAGCTATGAAGATCTAAAAACTTATGATACTAAGATTATACAACATAAAATTCCAATTAAAGAGGATCAGAAACCATTTAAACAAAAACTTCAAAGAATAAATCCAATAGTGATGCCTCTAATTGAGAAAGAAATTAAAAGAATGTATGATGCTAAAATCATAGTTCCTCTTAGGTACTCTAAATGGGTTTCCAATATAGTACCAACTAGGAAGAAAACAGGTGAAATCGGATTATGCATAGCTTTCAAAAACCTTAATAAAGTTTCCCTAAAGGACAACTACCCTTTGCCAAAAATGGATCACATCTTACAGAAGGTAGTTGGATCTTCTAGGATTTCTTTATTAGACAATTTCTCAGGCTACAATCAGGTTTTAGCTCACCCTGATGATCAAGATAAAATAGCTTTCACTGCTCCATGGGGTACCTTCATGTATGTTGAAGATGCCTTTTGGGTTAATGAATGTTGGAGCCACATTATATTGTCTTTGCTGATGAAATTGGCAGGTTTATTGTGATTTATCTAGATGAAATTATTGTTTATTCCAAGACTGATGAAGAACATTTGTTACATCTGAGAAGAGTATTTGAGAAATGCAGAAGGTTTGGAATTTCACTAAACCCTAAGAAAACATTTTTTGGCCTTGAAGAGGGAAAACTTGTAGGTCATGCCATTTCTAAGGAAGGTATTAGAATTGATCCAAAAGGATTGAAGCCATTTTGAAAATCAACCATCCTGGAAACATTAAGGAACTTCAATCATTTATTGGTAGAATAAACTTCCTAAGGAGATTCATCCCCAACCTTGCAGAACTCCTCAGAAATATAACAAATATGTTGAAAAGAGATTCAGAAATAAGATGGAACATTGAAGCTAGGCAATCATTTGATCAAGTTAAACAAGCATTGACAAAAGCACTAATCCTAATCAATCCAGATTTCACCAAGGATTTAATAATATTTTCATTTACATTTGAACACACTATTGCAGTTGTTCTTTTATAGAAAAACAATGATGTATTTGAACAAACCATTTCTTTTTTCAGCAAGGATTTAAGGGATGTTGCATCAAAATATAACATAACGGGAAAACAAGCATTTTCATTAATAAAAGCAATCAAAAATTTCAGGGTGTATATCCTCCATTCTCACATAATTTCTTATGTACCTAATGTTATGGTCAAGGATATTTTAACCCAAAATGGACCAGATGGTAAAAGAGGCAAATGGATTGCCATCATTCTTGAGTATGACATAGAAGTCAAACCCACCAAGCTTATCAAAGGCCAAGGATTAGCCAAATTGACGGTTGAGTCTAACTTTAATGTGTTGGATATCAACTTTGTAGTTGCATTAGATGATCAAGAGGATCTAGCGACTCCACGATTAGATGAGGCTTTTATAACCTCACCCTAGTATGCAGATCTCATTTTTGTTTTATTCAATTTTAATGCTCCTCCTAGTTTAACTAAGACAGACGCTAGATTTCTAAAATTAAAAGTAGTGAAATTTTGCATCATAGATAATGTTTTATATTGGAAAGATGATGGTGGTATTTTACTAAAGTGTCTATTGAAGGATGATGCAAAAATAACCATGCACGAATTCCATGAAGGTGATTGTGGTGGACATCTATACTGGAAACCCACTGCTAACAAGATCCTTAGAGTTGGTTTCTACTGGCCTACCCTTTTCTCTGATGTTCATAAGAAAGTAACCTTTTGCCACAAGTGCCAAATATTTGAGGGGAAAACAAAACTATTGCCTCTGCCATTAAAACCCATATATGTTGAAAGTCCTTTCCAACAGTGGGGATTTGATTTCATTAGCAAAATCCACCCACAATCCTCTGCCCAACACAAATGGATCTTCACAGCTACCGATTACTTCACCAAATGGATTGAAGCCACACCTTCCCTATTGGCTACTAATGTCGTTATTATTGAATTTCTGGAAACCAATATCTTGTATAGATTTGGTTGTCCCAACAAGCTCATTACAGATAATGTTGCAACTTTTAAATCCAAGAAAATGATAGATTTATGTAACAAGTATCATATTACTTTGGGACATTCAACTGCTTATTACCCATAGGGTAATGGGTTGGTTGAATCCTCAAATAAGAGTTTGGTCAATATTATTAAAAAGCTGCTAGAAGATAACAAAAAGTCATGGCACAAGAAGTTAATAAATACACTTTGGGCCGATAGATTCACAACAAAGAAATCAATTGACATGTCACCATCCCAATTGGTTTATGGAATGGATGTTTTTTTTCTATCTTCTTTAGGAGTTCCAGTTATGAAGATAATTCAGGAATTGCAGGTTAAGCCTAATGACATCCAAAGGAGGATTAATCAGATTATTCAATGGCAACAATCCAAGGAAGAAGTCTATAATAAAACTCAAGTCATCCAGGAGAATATCAAAAATATATTTGATAGAATAACTAAAGAAGATGATTTCAACTTGGGTGACAGAGTTTTAAAATGGAATTCCAGAAGAGAGGACAAAGGAAAAGATCGGAAATTTGACAATCTTTGGACAGGATCTTATATCATTGATGCCTTCAGAGGACACAATGCATTCTTTCTCAAACACCCAGATGGAACATAAATGTCTAGTGGACATGTGAATGGCAGAATGTTGAAGCATTATTTCTCTTAGCAATAGAAGTTTTTCTTACATGAAACCATTGTAAATATCATTGTCTTTATTATTTTGATTGGGTAACCTATTGACAGAAGTTGAAACCCATAGAGAAGGCCCTAAGCTTCCATTGATATGTTACCATAATCACTCCAACAACAAAGGAAATCGGGTGTAGATATTGCTTAAATGGAACACTCAAGGCTACTAATCAAATGTTCTTGGCACCTCACATAGAGAGTGTCATCCCCGGCTGGAGCCACTGTTACAGTCCTATAATTTATAGGATCTCAAGGTGATTGAGTATTTTATATCAGAAATCTCATATTGTAAATAATTGTCAATCTACAAATGATTTCCAAAAGAAAAATAGAATAAAAATGAAAAGAGTTTATAAGAAAAAAATGAAAACAAAAAACATGATAGAACCCCATCAAAGAAAGAAAAATAAATAAAAAGAAAATAATACTAAAAGTGTTGCAAATTTAAATGCCACTACTAATAGATAGTTTTCTTTTTGTTTGATAAATAAAGGTTGTGTGCAGCTTGTTTAAAATGCCACAATGACTAGTTATGTGTTTAATCATATAGTATAATCATGGTTAAACATGTTTGAATTTTTGTAAATTAGATTAGAGAATAAATATTAACCAAACAGTTTAATCTTGGTAAATCAGTAGTTAGGTAGAAAATGACATTGGTTCAACTATTTAATCTAAATCAATAGGAGAAATAAGTGATAGGATTTAAGCAGATTCTGATTTTTCATAATAATAAAAATTATGGGTTTGCTAGACCAAATGCAACCCTTTAGAAAAATAAAAAATGTTAGTTTAGAAAAGAAATGAAGTTAAAAGGGTAGGTAGAAATAGTTTAGTTTCCATAATATTTATACTTCGCTTATCCTAAGTCTCAGTGACATTGTAAAGGAAAGAGACACAAAGGGATAATGTATATTCATAAAATTTCTTCTATCCAAAGTATTATCCTAAATTTCAAACAAATAGAGAAAGGTGCATGAGGACAAAGTATTTTTGTCGCATATGGTTTAAAAGGGCCGCAATTAAAAGCAGCGGGGGTTCTCCACCTTTCAATATCAACGGCGCTTTATCGTCTTCGACCCCCCTTCTCCATCCTAGCTTTACCGCCAGGGGAGGGGGGTCCGAAAAGGTGGTATTCTCCATCGGGCCCCATCACCATGTTGCATCCTCTTTTTGTTTTTCACCCCCCCCAGCCTACACCACCTATAGCTCCCTACCCCCTCCAAAAACCACTTCCCCCTCATCCCTTTATCGTTGTCCCTAACTGACACCTCCGCCACTCTCGTCCCACCACGTCTCCATAATCGCTGCCCAATTAAAACCCTTCCTAGCAAATTACCATTAGTCATTTAATTTTTCCCTCCTCGACAACCATTCGACTTCAACGGTCTCGCGTCAACCTTCAGCGGAACCTGCCACTCCCCTCTTTAAAACCCATAAATTAGTTTTCCTCATACCTTTTACCTACTCATCCTATATTAGTCATAGGTTTTCTCTACAAAGAGACCCAGTTTCAAAAGATTTGTTCAGCTAGATCAACTGTCATCATTCTTGTCCCCTCCCCTGGCGGCTCACAACTTGCCATTCTTTTCCTGGTAAACATTTATTCCCAAATTCATATTTTTCATTTACTGATCAACTATGCCTCCAAAGAGCAAGAACCAGGAGGACCCTGTGAATCCATTAATCTCTCCATCTATAGACTTAGACCATATTCCATTAGTTGATAGGGATTACAAGATTAGTGAAGCACAGTGCGGCTGTGAATTTTTTGAACTTTATTGTTGGCTGGAGGATAAATATGTTGATAAAACAGATGAAATTGGACTCTGGGAGTCCAATCTTCCTCACTATATTTTCCCTCTAACCTTCCATGCCCCTAAATTCACTAGGAAATGCCAAGCCTACTATGTTCCCAACCAAAGAGCCATTATAACCCCATCTGGTGAAATCCTTTTTTCAATCACTACCCAATCTATAAACCAAATGATGCTACCTCCCCCTGTGGAAAACAGTGCACTATTTTCCTTAGAAGCCCTCAAAAACTCTATCAAAGCTTGATTTTGCCAGAAGAGCCAAGATTTTTTATATCTTCTTACTATAAAACGCCCAATTGCCAAAGAAAAATCCTCCATACCATTCCTCAATCTTCCCTGATCAAGCTAAATAGATCATAACCATTTTTTCATACATTTTGGGTTATTATTATGATCAGTGGGTAGATGAACCCATTCTAGGCTTCTTTTCCATCATTTCCACAGATAGCAAACCATCTATTTTGTTTAATTTCAGTCAATTCCTGGCTGATAACATCCATGAGAAGTTTCTTAAATTTCCAACATAACAAGTGTTTAAGTACACTTCAGTTTTACTTTATATGTTTCTATGTTATCAAGAAGAAAGATTCAGTTTTTCCATGCAGAAGCTAGATGAAGAGGAAAACCAACAATTTGTAATATTTTGGACATCTTTAGTGATGAAAGAACAACAAGAATTCTTCTATAAATATTTCATTGAAGAGTTTGTTCACCCATATATGAGTATCCTAAAAATCTCAGCGCAACCCAAAATCAGTGAAGACATCAAGAAGATTCTACATTTGACGGATCAGGCTAGGACTGGAGACTGGCATTTACCAGAATTACATGGAAATCAGATTTTATGGATGCGAGTTAGCACCATACAAGCTCCCAAAATACCTCTCCATGAGGATATTTTCCCTTGAATATATCAAACAAATGATAAATTCAGATGATATTGACTTTGTGGTGGCAAAGAAGAAGTCCTAGTTTCGGATAAAGACACAGGTGGGCCCTTTCATATGAAACACCAGGTCAGCAAGAGAAGAAACAGATAAAATCCTTAAAGAGATGAAATTCAACCTAAGTTTCACATGGTCTTATGACCCTTGGGGTATCATTTCTAAGCTGAGAATAGAAAACAAAACTACTCCATATATCCATACCCCAGGCCTGAGATAGAGAAATATGTGAACTAGTCAGAATGGGAAGAGAATACATTACAGGAAGCTAAAGAGAAATTTTTTTCTACTTCGAATTTATAGACCCCCACTCCTCAAGAGAAAAAAGTAAAAGACAGAGAGATGAGGGATCATCAACAACAACAGGTAGTAAGGCCAAGGATTTCAAAATTCATTACAGGAAAAGAACTAAGATGACTCCTAGGACAAATGTAGAAAAGGAGGCAGAAGATCAACTTGTCATAATAATTGGAGAAACACCAGATACAAGCAGCAAGTTTGTTACATCTCCTATTGGACCTTCACTATCACAAGGTAAAAAAGATACAGAGCTAGCTTCACAAGATATCCAAGGAGAAAAGGAAAAAAGTATTTTTAACAAGTACCGGGAGATCAAACTTAAGAATGAAATTCTTAAGAAAAGCACCTACAATCAGTCTTGGAAGCAGACTTCTAGTTCATAGAGCAAACTATTATCATTTTTTGATACAGAACAAGGAAAGATGCAAATGGCCTTCCTTGAGGCCCAAATTCCACATCTTAAGACACTAGCAGATTACAAGGGCATAGTATTTGAATTCAACACCAAAGATATCCATCCCATTGATCAAATGGAGATTCATAAACAGACTGGTGAGATGATTTCCTCTACCTTAACTAATACTGCCATGTCATTGTCAAAGATGCAGGTTTCACATGCAAACATTCAATCTCAGTTAAAAATTGAGAAGATATCTTCTTTAGCAAAGGACAATAGCATCAAATCTTTGGAATATTTGGTAGTCAAGATAGGATATGATCCTAAAGATATATATGCTGTAGAGGAGATCATCAAGAAGAAAAATCTTGACATTTGCAGCATTGGGAAAGCAGTTGAAATTGCCAGCCACAGAGGATCCCTTGACTAAAGATATTGAATAAAATGAGACACCGAAGGCTGACATGATGAAGTTAATCATGGAGTAGAATGTTCATATTAGACAAATGGAGTTAGAAATGGAGAAAATGATCAAAAAGAAAGAACAAAGTCAAAGGGTAGTCCCCTTGTATGCTATACTCATCACTCAAATACCAGCTATAGGAACCGCAACTGCATCAACCTCTTCAATTCAAGCTACAAGTGTTGAGAAGGTGACAAAGGCACTGGACAATATGTCAATCCAATCAAAAGAAATTAAGAGTTTTCATGGGTAGCTCAAATCTCTACAAGAAAAGAAATCTAGAACTAAAGCTTCTCATTTGGTTGAAGTACAGAAGTCACAAAGGCTGCTAGAGAGGATACAAAAGATGGATACAGCAGTTGGTCAAACCTTGTCCCAAGCCAAGGAAACCATTTGGATGGATATTTTGAACTCCATGAATGAGATTTGGCCATGCATCTAAATCATTTTTGAACAGAAGGAACTGATAGAAAAGGCCATTAAAACCATTATTGAAGTAAGGGAGAAGCTAGGAGACATGCCTACAGAAGCTTCCAACATGATCAAATTCCTGAATTCAAAGAATAAGTATGAACTTGAAGAGTTAGGAATTAATGACGGGACTGCCACCATCTTGGAAGTCAAGAAGGTTTTAACTAAAAGAAATCTCATTACTCAATTGGAGGAGAAATCTGAAACACTAGAATTGGGAGTGAATAGATTCTTAAACAGGATTGAAACATTAAAACACAAAGGATTACCCAGCATATATGTGATTAATGACAAACTGATTACTCAAGAATATTTTGTTATAAAGATGAAGTGGCCAGAAACAGTACTAAATTCAGTGGTATAAAAGGCAACATGAAAGCCAAAGCATTCTTAGAGACAATGGGAAATGACTTCTTTATCCAACACGAGGTAAAACATATTTTCCCAGTAAAGCCAACATTTTCAAAGTATACTGAGGTTGATGAGATTTACCGAAGGGTAGCCAAGTTAACCATTCCAGATGAAAAAATGTGGGAACAACTATGTGATCTATTGGATTAAAAAGAAACTCAAATGTAGTGAGAACATCGGCGAACACATCAGCCAAAACAACACAGTTGTAGGCTGATTCAGAAACCGAATCCTCCAAAACAGAGCCACCTCTTCATGCAGTTGTCCACCTTGCCTATGATTTTGCAGAAGATCGATTTTATGGTTTAGATAATTCTAATAATACACTGCCAGTTGAGACAATGATTTTGTAATCATTTTGTAATTATTTTATAAATACTTCACAATTTGAAGTATTATAGGTTGATTGTTGAATATAATTTCCTCTGCGAATTGTAATTTTCTAGTTGCTAGAAGCATCAATAATACGAGGACATTATTCACAGGATTTATGTGGTGTACGAATTGGTGATGTTTTTATTTTTTTCATGTGTTTAATCATTGTTTCTTTTCTCTATTATTTTTGAAAATCTTAATTACATAACAGAAATTGCGATGAATAGGATATGTTATTCAGAACACCCTATTTTGGATGTTAGTGATTTATATGTTTTCTACTGAAGTCAAATTAAGGAATCCTTCATTTCTCCTTAGTTTCTATTGAATCTTACATTTCTTTTGTTTAATAATTCATTTAAATTCATTGCCCTGTGAAACTCCTTCAAAGTTTGATGCAGATATAGGTAATCTTTAGACTCCATAGCCCAATGGAATTATAACAATTCAATCAACCAAACAATCCAATCAAAATCAATCAGTACAGTAATAAGTAGCCTAAAATTCACATCGAACATAGCTAAATTTTAGAGAGAGATCCCTCTCTGAAGCCGACAGGGCTAGATCCTAGTTTCCAAAGTGGTTTTGA
The DNA here is from genome assembly GCA_000404065.3 of Pinus taeda. Classification (NCBI taxonomy): domain Eukaryota; kingdom Viridiplantae; phylum Streptophyta; class Pinopsida; order Pinales; family Pinaceae; genus Pinus; species Pinus taeda. The sequence goes on along the minus strand of APFE030735389.1, from coordinate 96,133 downwards.
TGATGTCCTATGTGTTTACTCCCTCAACCTCAAAAATACAAAACAACAACAAGTCCCTCTCTTAAAACGCAAGGCTAGATGGGTGTTTGGATGGATTATCGAATACACCCAAAGTCTTACTCTCATACAGGTTTCTGTGTTTTAATTTTATTGTGCATTTTGTTTGTTTATAGGCTTGTAAAATTATTTAGGGTTTAGGGTTTTATTGGCAAGTAAAATGCCTACAGGAAGTCTTGAAGCGATAGTTTCACTATTGATTGTTTTCACTAGGAGCTATAGACATATGATTTTGCTTACATTAGCGTCAATGTATCATTCATTTCTTTTTTTCTCCCTCCTCCCAACTTATTCAGCCTAATTTTTACTCTTATATATTGTATATGCAAACTAAATAAAATATATATATGAGTAAAAATTAGGTTGAATGTTGTATTATGTTTAATGGTTGGTGCACATTTACGGAATAATTCATGCTCAAGTCTTTGAAATTCTTCTATTTTTTAATGTCCATAGTGAACTGTGGTTATTTGATATGAATTCATGTCGATTATCATAAATCTAAGCCAATACTTCTAGGTGGCACCAAATTATGTTGACGTTTCTTTTGCAATGGAGATTTCAGTAGTTGGAAAATATTTTTATGGGTTGACTGTATTCATTTTCTTGTGCTCTAATTCTCGTTGTCCCCTATCTGTTATTCGATATCATTATTTGTAGAACAGTGAAGGAGTTGCGAACACAAGATACTTCATTTTTGTGGTTGTTGTTTTTTCAGGTACGTTATTCATTATTGTTCTTGTATTTTCAAAGGGTTTTTTCTTAGCTTTTTCTTGAATTTTGAAAGGGTTTTTAAATTCTTGTGCATGTGATGGAGATATGTTATGTAACCAGATCACAAAATAGAAGAAAATATAGATTAATGACTTGAAAATTAGCCTCTTAGAGGAGGCAACCTCCTTTAAATCACATAAATGAACAATTCTTGGATGATATAAATGACAAGACCTCCTTGGTATATATAGGAGTCTAAGGGGTCACAATATATAATTAGAGCCTACATAACAATAATAATGTAAGTGCACAAAATAACAATAGTGGGCTTCTATGGGGCACAACAGCAACTATATGGGGAATACATGGGCACTACACTAACAATAACAGTAAGAGGGCTACATTAGTATTATTAGGGACCTAACAAGCCCCCCTCCTTAAAAAAAAAGTGTTGTCCTCAACACTTGAGTAGTTTTGGATGCTTATGTATAAAATGCTCATCGTCTTGTGTGGAATCTTCAGCAGGTAAGTTCTTCCACTTAATGAGATACTCTGGAGTGGATCAATTTCATAGCTATTGAGTTCTTGTTTTTGTGATTGTGTCAGGCTCCAAGATGATTTTTTCTTATTCTTCAAGTTCTAGAAATATTGTTTGAATTGGGATCTTATCACTAATAACCTTATTTAAGCATGAAACATGGAAAATTGGGTGTACTTGAGAAGATGTAGGTAGCTCCAATTTGTATGCCATAGTACCAATGTTTTGTAACACCTTGTAAGGATCATAGTACTTGGGTAATAATTTATTATCCTTCTTAGCTTTCTTGAGGTACATTTGTTTGTATGGTTGTAGCTGTAAAAATACCGAGTCGCCTACATAAAAAAAAAATTCACTACGATGTTGATTTTCTTGTTGTTTCATTTGATTTTGTGCCAGAGTAAGGTTATCCTTTGAGGGTTGGAGAACTCATTGCTGATGCTTGAATTGATCTTCCACTACTTGAACCTTAGAATTTTCTCTTAAAGATGATGTGATGGATGGTGGATGATATCCATAAAGTGCCATAAATGTGGTCATTTTTGTTACAATATGGAAGGAAGTGTTATACCACCATTCAGCCATAGGTAACCACTCGACCCATTGTGTTTTTTTATCAAATACAAAGAAATGAAGATATCCTTCCAAACATTTGTTCACTATCTTAGTTTTCCCGTCAGATTGAGGATGATAACATGATTTATGATCTAATTGAGTACCAAGACAAGAAAATAATTCCATCCAAAAATTTCCAGCGAAAATGGGATCTTTGTCACTTACAATAATATTTGGGTCTTCATGTAGTATTTGAATTGTTTCCATAAATGCAGTAGCAATTGTCCTAGCTTGGCGTGCTACCAAGCTACGCCATGCTCTGTTATAACTATCAACCAACATAAAATTGATTCAAATGTTAATGCCTGAACTTAGATCTTATTTTGGACTTATATTATATTCACAAATCACTCCCTTAAAAGGATAAGATAATGCACAAAAGTGTGCATACTTGTTAAGTCTATCAACTACCACCATGCTGACACTCTTTCCTTCAAACTTGGGTAAACCTATGATAAAATCCATTGAGACCTCCTCCCAACGTTGACTTGGAATGGCTAAAGGTTGTAACAAAAGTGGGGTCTTAATGGTCTCAACTTTATTTTGTTGGCAAACCAAACATTCTACCACAAACTTATGAATATCATATTTAAGGTCGTCCCAAAAAAAAACATTACTAACCCTGTGGTAAGTTTTTAAAAATATGGAGCTCCCTCCTAAGGGGGAGGTGTGCAATTACAAAAGAATATTTTGTTTGAGCTGGGAATTCTTACAAAGATATAAGCAATATTTGTACTATAATGAATCATTTTTCCAGATAAATGTATCAGATATAGTAGAATCTTGCTACAACTTTTGAAAGAGTGTCCACACCTCTTAGTCATTCTTCCTTTCATCCCTTACTTCAGTTATCCAATCAGGTTGGATAAAAAAAGTGGCACAAAGCAATGCTTCCACATATTCATCCTTTCTTGAGAGTGCATCTGCAACAACATTTTTCTTCCCTTTTTTGTAGATGAATTCAAAGTCATAACGCAAAGTCTTTGTGACCCATTTTTTATGTCCTTCTGATGATAATCTTTGTTCCAAAAAGTATTTAAGACTATCATGATATGTTTTTACCTTGAAGTGTCATCCCATTAGGTAAGGTCGGCATTGCTTTAGTGCATGTAGTATTGCCAACATTTCCTTCTCATAAATAGGTTTTTGTAAATACTTTCCCTTGATTGGACGAATTTAAAAAGAAATGTTTCTTCCTTCTTGTTTTAAAACAACACCAATTCCATTTCCCGAGGCATCATATTCCACAAGAAAGGTTTTTGTGAAGTCTGATGTAGCTAAGATTGGTGCATGGAACATTGCCTCTTTAAGATGTTCAAAGGCCTTAGTTGCTTATGGAGTCCAAAAAAATGCATATTTCCTAAGTAATTTTGTTAGAGGCACTCCTATTCTCCCATAATTCTTAAGAAACTTGTGATAATACCCTCTCAACTCGATAAATCCTCGAAGATGCTTTAGGGTTGTGGGGACTTTCCATTCCTTAAAGGATTTAATTTTGTTAGGGTATACCTTAACACCCTCATGAGATACAATATGACCCAAATCTTCCACCTCTTGTACTCCAAAGAAACATTTGGAAGTTTTTGCATATAATTGTTTCTCCTACAACAATTTGAGCACCCTATCAACATGTTGAACATTATCCTTCCAAGACTTGTTGTAGATTAGTATATCATCAAAAAATACTAATACGAATTTTCTAAGGAAGGGTTTAAAAATGGAATTCATCAAACCTTGAAATGTGGAAGGTGCATTAGTAAGGCCAAAAGGCATTACCATAATTTCATAATGTACTTCATGAGTTTTGAATGTTGTTTTCAAAATGTCTTCAATCTTCATTCTAATTTGATGATATCCTAAATGAAAATCCAACTTGGTGAAGTAAATTGCTCCATGTAATTCATCCAATAATTAATCGATGATAGGAATGGGAAATTTATCTTTAATAGTGAGCTTGTTGATCCCCCTATAATCTGGACACATACACGATGATCCATCCTTCTTGTGTACCAATACTACTGGAGCAGATAAAGAACTTTGGCTAGATTGAATTATACCAGCCTCTAGCATTTCTGCAACCATACGTTCAATTTCATTCTTTTGGGCATAAGGATATACGTAAGGCCTTAGGTTTGGAGGAACGCTTCTTGGAATCAAGTGAATAGCATGATCGTGATCATGAATAGGTGGGTGGCCTTTGGGAGTCTCAAATACCTTGGAATGATTGTCCAAGAATCTTTGGAGATCTGGAGAAACGGATATTTTGATGTTTGAACATCTAGTGAGCATAATTGCGCAATAATGCCTCATTGTTCTTTCTTCAAAATATTTGTCATGCCATTTGAGTTGATTATCTTCCCGGGTTTCCCTGCAATGCCCCTTAATTCAATTTCCTTTCCTTCACACGAAAATTTCAAGAAAAGTTCTTGAAAATTAAATTTATTTTCCCCAAAGATTGTAACCATTAGACTCCTAATACAACATCAGCACCACCCACTAGAATGGAAATCGTTGGAATGTTCAATACATATTCCCCCATGGTTAGATTGATATTATCGCACTTCATTGAGCAATTTATTGTTCCTCCATTTGCAACCATCACTTGACACTATAGTGCTGGATATAGAAAGAAATTTAATTCCTTGGATATCTTACAATGAATAAAATTATGGGTACTACCTAAATCGATCAACACTATTAACTTCTTTTTATTGATATATCATTCTATCTTGAGAGTTTTAGGAATGGCAATTTATGCCAATGCATCACAAGATATGGTCAGATTCATTTCCTCTTTATATGGGGTTTGTTCCTGGTGTATATCCTCTTATTTTGATGTTTCTTGTTCCTTTTCTTCCTCCTCTTCACAATCTATGTAAAATAATTTCTTCTCAACACACTTATGACCCTTAGTGTATTTACTATCACAACCGTAACAAAGCCCTTTTGATATTTTTTCCTCCAGTTGTTGTGGTGTCAACCTTGTAGATTGTGGGAGGCTATGAGCAGCAACACTTCCATCTTTATAGTTGTGAGTGGTAGACTTCCTTGTTGCCATAATTTTACTTTCAACTTTTCTTGCCATCTTGAATGCCTTCTCCAATGAATCAAGTTCCCAAAGGCAAACCTCATGTTGGATGCTATCCTTTAAAGTCACTATGAAGGCATCAATTGTTAAAAATTTGAAAGTTCTATGCAGTAATTTAAAAATTCTTTGCAGAAACTTGAAAGTTCTATGCAGAAAACTAAATATACTTGCAGAAAATTGAAAGTACTTTGCATAAAACTGAATGGAACTTAATGTACTTTGTAGAAATTTGAATGTACTTTGTAGAAAACTAAATGTACATTGCAGAAAGATGAATGTACTTTGCATAAAATTGAATGTACTTTGCAGAAAGTTGAATGTACTCTGCAAAAAACTGAATGTACTTTGCAAAAAATTGAATGTACTATGTTGTTACAATTACTTAGAATGAAAATTTCTTTTTCACAACTTTTTAGAACAACAATTGTAGATAGAACATAAACTTAAGGATCATATGAAGACAGTCAAGCACAAATATGAGACACTAAGTGTTAGGTCCAATGACCAAGGCAAAAACCCACAAGGGGAAAACCGAAATGATTCTTCTTCTATTAGATTTCTTCAATTGTTTAGTAGAGTACAGAGAAAGAAAGAGAATGAGAATGAATAAATTCATCAATTTTTTATCAACTTTTAGTTGTAGAACTCTTTCTCTTTGCTGGAAAATCTCCTCCTTCTCTTGATTAGATCTTGTCCTACACACTTGCTCCAGCTCTTCCCTTGCTCTTACTCTTCACTTTCTTTCACACTTCTCTTACACACTCAAATATAGCTTTCCTTCTTCACAATGAACATGTTGCACTCAACTCTCACTTGCTCTTGCTTAGATAGATGAGAAAGGAGAGTTACAAAATGAATTCATTCCTTGAGCCAATAATAGGATAATTGAATTCCATGAGGGAGAAGTTACTTGAGGAGAAGTGTAACTCATCCCCAGAATAGAGAGAGAGGTACACTTGTCTTGAGGAGTTACAATTTGAATTAGGGAGAGAGAGAGTATTTGGTGAGAGCTACAAATCGAATTGAATGAGGGAGTTACAAGTGCAATTAATGAGGAGTTACACTTTTGTCATACATTGAATTAGTGATGAAGGGTTACATTCTCTTAAGTGTGGAGTTACATTTTTTTTACAAGAGAGAGGTTCAACTTGCTAAGTAAAAGATTCTCAATTTAATTTACTTATTTCATGAGAGAATTTGTTTTTATTAATCCATTAAAGGTGAATGACTTTAGACTATTCTATAAATAATAGTATCATAATAATAATAATAATAATACAAGGATAAAAATATTAATTTTTGACTTGTATAATCATGATTGATTTGATTTTAAAGTGGATTATGTATGTTGAGATAATCCTTGATCATTTAGACATTACTTTCTATTTTTGGAAAGTCAGTTCCAAATTGAGATGTGACTTACTATTTTTGGAAAGTCATTAGATTTTTTAGAAATTAAATTTTATTATAGGTGGTTCAAACTAAACTAAAAGATATGATTTCTTCTAGGAGAAATTCATCCCTTAGCTATCAAATTTTAACATCAATCTTATGCTCCTTTGGAATATTATTTACCTTGATATTCATCTTTGGAAGTCCTCGATGTGCTCGTCCATTGAACCCTTTTGTTTATGATTTATCAATTGGCTAAAGAAGGTACTGATCTTTGTATCCTCAATATGTGCTACCAATTCTTCCGCAAAAAGTGCCCAAGTGACAATTGAGTTGCGAAAACAAATCCATCGATACCAAACAAATTGATTTTGTTCTAAATATAAATATGCAATGTGTACCTTTTGTGTGTGCTGCACATCATGTAGATCAAATAATTGCTCCCTCTGTAGTATCCATGTTATCGGATACTTGCCATCAAACTTCCACATATCTATCTTTGGAATTTGGTGGACCCTAAACCCAACATTGGAGTCTCTAAAATCATAATTCATGTTCCTTTTTTCCTCATCATGATTTTCATGGATTACCTTGTCACCACTGGGAAGTATTTCTTCTAGCAACTTTGCTAAAGCTTCCTTCAACCCTTCTATCTTGAAATTCATCATTTATTCCATGTCTTCTTTTAAACCATCATTAAAAACTCCCATGTCCATTTTTATACCATCTATCTTAACATTAATCATGGCTTCCAATTCATTTTTTGTTACTTTTTGCTAGAGAAAAAATTATTGCACTTTGTCTTGTGATTTTGATATATCATGTTGCATTTCTTCCTCTTCTCCATGCGTCATAGAAGAGCTTTCTAGTTTCTTACTAGTTGTATCCATATTTTTGTTTAGAAGAATTATGGAATCAAACAAAGATATTTATGTTTCACTATTCCCTTTGAATCACTACAAACTGATTTTTTTAATCAAAATTTATGCAAAAATTTAAAAAAATACACACATTTTACTTGCTTTTAGGAGCTTGATCTTGAAACTTTTGTATCTCTATAATTTTGGCCTCACAAGATATGAAATTTGATCATGCGGTAGCACTCTGAGTCTTATTTCCAATTCCATGACTTATACCAAGATTGGATTCTTCAGGGTAAAGTTATGCCAAATCTCCCATGATGACTTGATTATGGACTAATTCAATAAAAGAACTTGTACGGGATGCCATGAGTCATTGTTTCAACCTTAGACCCTGAAATTGATACATGAGAAACCAAAGTATGTTCACTTTCATTCACTTTTTACAAAATTCAAATTTGATGCCTGAAATGAAAGTTATGACAATTTTTCCTAGGTCGCCTATTTGAGACTAAATTTTGGAGCATGCAAAAACCTTAACTTCTTTGGACCATATATCCGAAAATATAGAAAACCAAGATCTTAAATCTCTACAAGAATTTCACCAAGATTTTATCTCGACGTGGTAGAAATTTCAGCTTCTGAAGCAGGGAAACCCTAGAATCTAAAGCTCTGATACCAAATGTTATGCAACCATATCAGAAAACATTAAAAAATATAGATAAACAACTTGAAAATTGGCCTCTTCGAGGGGAAAACCTCCTTTACATCACATAAATGAACAATTATTGGATGATACAAATGATAATACCTCCTCGGTATATATAAGAGTCAAAGGGGTCACAATATATAATCAGAGCCTACATAACAATAATAATGTAAGGGCACAAAATAACAATAGTGGGATTCTACAGGCATAACAATAATGATAGCGGGGATACAGGGGCACAAAAATAACAATAAGGGTGCTACACTAATACTAACAATAAGGGGGCTACACTAGTATTATAGGGACCTAACAATATCGATTTGTGTAAATCTCTTAAGATATTGATTTGTTGGTACCGATTGGGTTTTGTGTTGTAGATATGTAGCAGTTACATTTGCAAAGAAATTTTAAAGGCTTTTTCATTTATTTTTTTTCCATGTGTATTAAAACCCTTGAAATATTATAAAATCCCTTCAAGAGTAGGAGATGTTAGATCGTGCGTTGTCAAGTGGACAGTTCGTATATTTCAATTTCTTTGTATGTATTAGGCTGAGACTCAAATATATTAGTCTAGTATTGGCTAAGAACATAGGTTCCTTGTTTGAATATTGGTTAAGGATTATGCCTTGTTTAGGGTTCCTAGTTTAAAAATGGGTCTTATCTATTTGGATTTTAGTATTTCTTTTGACTTCTCAAACAAAAGCTTTAGGGTTTTCTAAGTCTCCACTACATCCTTTGCTTGTATTTACATATTTGAGAAAAATTCTTATTTGGTCTTGTTGATGTTGTTGGATATTGCCAACATACATGGGATCTCCCCGATATAAGGCCCCAATTAGACCTCACACTATTTGGTGTAGGAGTCCCATCCGGAATACGACTCAACTATCGTTTACCTAAATATATGCCTTGGCTCTAGATGTTATCAAGAGAGAGAAGTGAAAATGTGCTTTACAATGAGAAAGTAGGTGTGCCTTGTGAATGTTCGATCGCAGATGTATCAAGGTTCTCTTACTGCAGAGAGGAGAACTAAAGTGATCCTCTAAGAGAGAATTAATAGTACTACCCTAATGGAGACACACATCAATAAGAAAGACTCATCTAATATCAAGTGAAATAGTTCACATAGATGTAATGGTCATTATAAACATTACAACACATTTCTGATAAGCAACCATCGAAGTCACCGAAATAGTTCAATTACTACATTACAAGTGAAACCAAACATGAATCATAAACATTCAAATAATAGTCTTATAAATGTCCACAATCCATGCATGAAAATGCATTGGCCGAAAAGGCTTTGATATTAAGCAAAAGTCCCAAGAAACATAATACAATGAACATCACTAGCTCCAATAGTGTAGCGTTAGAGCCACTACTTCCTCCCCAAAAGTGAAAACTTTGTCTCTTTAATTCCTTGTGGGAGGATCCAAGGTTAAAATTATTTTACATGAGAAATGAGGATCCTTTTATAGCTTGAGGCATGACCTTTCACATCCCCATGACTCTTGACTTTCCAACTCCTAATGACCTTTGGACTTCTACAACATTTAGACTTCCAAATGACTTTTGGAATTATATATGGCCTTTGTATTCCATGTATTTTGAACTTTCATGACTCTTTTGTCCATACATTACTCTTGTACTTTCACTTATTTGTCTTTACAATGATTACAACATTACATCATAACTTCCACATCATCATGTGATGAAACTGTGACATTTCACTATCTTTGATGACTACGACTAATAGTGACTGATCACATGGACTTTATTTAGTGGTGACATGGCCACCACTTGTGTCTTCATTCTTCATGGAACTTTTCTTTTTGATATCTTCACCCTCCAAAGGGTCTTTGATCTAATGGATTCTCCAGGGTGCTTTTATCATCAAGGTTTCAACGCGTTCTTTGTTCTTTCAATGCTTCCTTTGTCTGTTCTCTTTGCCCAATATTCTTCATGCATGCCTACAATGATGTTCCTAAAATACCTGTTGTTGCAATCACTCATGACAAGCAACCATCACCCTGAAAATATCCTATTTTACCATGATATATACATATTTTTTGTTCATGCCTTATCAGTGTGCTTAAATGGGACAAGGAAAGCTTCTGGGTGCATGGATGCAATTTGAAATGCTAAAGGGTTGAAAGGGAAAGGCTTAGGGGCTTCTTCATGTGCTCATCCACTCAAGAGAAAGAGGCACTCAAGGCGAGGCACATGGCACAAGTTTGAAGGGTGAAGGGGAAGTATTTTGGCTTCCCAAGTGCACTTTACGTTCAAGGGAGAGATGGAGGGTGTAGGGCGCACTCCTGAAGTCTGAAGGATGAAGACTTTAGGTCTTCTGGGTGCACACATGCGCTCAAGGGACCCAGGAGGATGCATGGCGCAAGTTTGAAGGCTAAAGTGAGAATCTTTGTGCCTTCGGAGTGCGCTCATGCACTCAAAGGATCAGGAGGGAACATGGCGCATTAAGCAAGGCTGAAGGATGAGGCTTAAGACTTTCAGGATGCACTCATGTGCTTGGGGAGGGAGAACTTCTTTGAGTCGAAGGAGTGCACTAAAAGGAAGAGTTAGTTTCAGGAAGGGGGAAATTCGGGACAACGAAGGGGAAAATGCTTAAGGAGTGTGCTTTGCACTCTTGGAGGGTGCATGGCACACTTCCAAACAATGAATGATTCCCGATAAAGGCTTCAGAGTGTGTTGATGCACTCTTGGCCTCAATGGGTTTTCTTTGAAACCAAAAATTTGTCTAAGTTAGACAGATAGGAAAAGGGGTGACCATGATGATTTTAGACATAAAACTATGTGCAATATATACCAACTCAATGAGAAAAATTAGACGGGCTTGAACAAGGATAAATATAAATATAAATGCCACTTTGTGTGCATTCCCCAAGTAGAACAATTGAAGTGTGTGGGACTATGACTAAAAGTGTCATTTTTCAGCAATAAAGGTGTTACAACCATGAAATGCACTTAAAGATGTTCTAATAAATGTGACAACACTTGAAACATATAGAATGATATGCGACGATGCTTGGCGATCAAGGAGACACTAGACACAACAGAGATAGTAGGCTCCAAAATTCAAATGTAGTGAAATTTTAAAGGGTGTTGTAGCAGTGACAACACTAGGTGAGCTTCAGCTTCTCTATCTAGGAATAGCTTTTGGTTAAAGGGTCAAACCTTCAAGAAGTATAGATTGTATCGAATTATCCTTTTCGACCCATTTATATACATAGAATCCTACCTTCTTATACTTGGTTGAACGCACAAAAGATACACCATATCACAATTGTTTCAATCCAGGATTGGTAATGTGCACGACAAGTTTATGATATTCAAAGTATAAGTTCTCATCTTTGGTGTCGCTTCGATGTCAGCAGGCTTAGACAGTACCCCGACGGAATCACTTAGAAGCAAAAACGTTGCTTCACTGCCAGCAGACCTGGACAGTACCTCGGAAAAATCGTTTGCTTCACCTCCCTACACAGGAAATATTTCTCTTCCTTCACCCTTTATTTATTTATTCAATAGAATTGTGCATCAACACTTATTGTTTTCAATGGGTCGAAGAGGGATCTTGACTTATTGAGAGAAGGGGAGCTTTCCCCTTCAAAGAAGTATTTTGAGACCTCTGATGTTGGTTTGCTCACTTTAGATTTTCCCCTCATCCCTTCTATACTAGATTGGACAAGCATTAACACACAGGTAGCTTTACACCAAGTTGAGTAGTTTAGATACTAACATAGGTACAGATCTAATAGGTTCCCTCAAGGTTCTCCTATTGGACGAATAGTATTTTCCATCTAGGGTTTATCCCACTTCAGTACTAGGTTGCCCATATCGAAACTCTTTGCCCCTGTGAATTTTTTATCAAACCAATGCTTTACACATCTTTGGTGGATAACAAATATTTCCTTGGCTTTGAGCTTTTATCCCTAGATTTTAAGTAAAGTGTTTATCCTGCTCTAAACCAAAAGGCAAGGTTTACCTTGTGACTCTTGGGAGAGTGGTAAGGCTAGAAGATACAGGTTCAGGAGCATGATATCTTCTCTACTGTAAACCAAAAAGCACAACAAGGTTTTCAGGGAAGGCTTAGGAGTTACATGGTCATCCCAAAGTGCATTTGTCAAAGCATTATGTCATTTCCTTTGCTTAGAGAAGATGGTTTTCTTGATTATGCGGATAAGTTTTTTATTTGTGGATTTGGCCAAACCATTTCCCTGCGTGTAATAATTAGATGCATGTTTCAATACAATCCCATTTTCTAATGTGAATCCATAAAGCTTCAATGATGAAAAATAAGTTGCATTGTCAAAGAAAAGTGATGTAGGAATGCCAAACCTGGTTATAATGTTTTGTTTCCAAAATTGGATGACCTCTTGGTCATTTACTTGTCTGAAGGGAATTTATTTTGAACATTGGGTGAAATACTTTGTCATTGTGAGGATATATCGTTGTTCCTCTAACGAATGAGAAAATAATTATCCGATAACATCAAGACCCCACTGTTGGAATGGTTCCTCAATTGCTACTAGTAGCAGCGAGGCTGATGACCTCTGATCTCAACCGACACACCTCTAAAAATTTGGGCACTTGCAAACATAGGCGTGAGCATCCTTGAATAGAGTGGGCCAATAATAACTAGCCCTCATAAATTTATGCATTGTAGTGTCGCCCACATAGTGGTCGCCTAATAGTCCATCATGAAAATATCTAAGTACCTTCTCAATATTCTGTGGCCCAAGGTATCTTAGCAGGACACCATTGTGGTGCTTTCTGAAAAGCACTCCATGAACTAGTTGGTAAGATAGGGCTTTCAAATGGATTTCCCTTTTTTTCTTATTCGACAGGTGTGCGGGTAGGGTGCCATGCTCTAGAAATTTTCGTAAATCAAAGTACCATGGAATTGTAGGCGTGGACTGAGGAACATGTTTAATATTCTACATTTCTATATCCTACTCCCAACATGTAAGATCTTGCTCGAGAGTATCTCTTGCTTCAATTTCTAGCTTATAGAGGTCATGACCCTTTATGGTATGAACTAGTTTGAACTCAAGATCATACTCTTGTAAGAAGGTCATCTAATTAACCCTCTTCTCACCCATCTTCTGCCACACAAATAGTGTTCTTACTGCTAGATGAGGTACAAATATTATCGTGTGAGAATTTAAAGGATAGGGCCTAAAATACTTAATTGCCTTGCATATTGCATATGCTTGTTTGTGAATGGTAGGGTATTTTTGATTATGTCCCTTTATACTAGCGCTCATAAAATAAATAGGTCACTCATTTCCTTCAATATCATTTTGAGTCAACATGGTCAAAATGGACAAATCTGAAGCAAAGGTATAGAGCAGGAAATCTTTGCCATAATATAGACTAAATAACACAGGTGCATCTGCAATACTCTGCTTAATTTGAGTGAAAGCGTCCTTTTCTTGTTTATCCCATTTATATATTGCATCTTTCTTAACCATATCTCATATAGGCTTGACTATATGGGTATAATCAGAGATGAATTTTCTTAGGAAATTGATCTTCCCCAAGATATACTACATGGCCTTCTTATTCATAGGGAACAAGATTTTGGTAATGGCTTTGACCCTTTCGGGATCATTTTTAATTATTATTTTAGAAATGATGTGCCCTAATAGAGTCCCTTCGGACACACCAAAGACTCTTTTCTTAGGATTAATAGAAATCCCATACTTTCAACACTACTCGAATATTTGTTTCAGATGATGTATGTGATATGATCTTCTCTTGTAAAACACAGTAACGTCATCCAAATAAACAACTATAATTTGACCAATAAGGCCATGGAAAATGATGTACATCACTCTTTGGAAAGTAGCACTGGCTTTAATAATCTCAAATGGCATTCTCTTGAAGGCAAATGTCCCCCATTTGGTCCTAAAGGTAGTATTCAATCAATATGGTTCTGCTACTAGCACTTGATTACCACCAGAGAAACCATCTAGTGAGAACATCTCAGACCTAGATATTGTTTGAAGGATCTATTCCATGGATGACGATGGATAATTATCTTTATCAAAAGCTCGGTTGAGATTTCGAAAATCAACACATAACCTGATTTTACTAGAATTATTTCTAACTAGGATCAAATTGGAAACCTGAGTGGAATGTCAGACTTTATAGATGATTTGGGCATCCAACAGCTTTCTCAACTCCTTTTGGATGAGGGGTTCCAGTGTTAGAAAAACATTCCATAGTTTCTACTGGAATAGTTTTGCGCCTTCCTTTATAGGAATGGCATGCTAAATAATACAAATGTCATATGTCTTTAAATCGTCATATGTCCATGAAAATACATCATGGTATTATTTGAATAAGGAAATAAACGAATGTCGTTGTTGTGGAGAACAACACATACCAAGGTTTACATACTTCGTATCTTCTTGAGTTCCCAAATTAACTTAGTCAAATGATAACTTTGAACTTTGAGTCTTGGTGTGGGTTGGACCTCTAATTCGGTTATGCAGGTCATATAAATTCTCCAAGGACACCACACCTTTGGGCATATTATTTCCATTTGTTGCACTAGATTCTTCTTGCAAATCCCAATCGTGCTCATCCTCTTCTACAGAAGCATCTTTGAATACATCAACATTAGCCATAAAGTGCAATATATGTTAGTCATCACTGAAAACATGTAAATTAGTGACATTGTCTAACACAGATGGTTTATATATAATTTCAATAGAAAAACCATTTTTCAATGGCGACATCCTAGCAGCTGCATTTTCTAATGCATCTACGCAGCATCTCTAAGTCTAGGAACAGAAACAATATTAAAATATTTAAAACTATTAATTAAATGGAATACCTTCTACTAGTATTTTTTAAGATTTGGTGAAACACAATGTATAGTATCACTTACCTAATGAGTTACCACCTCTGAGTCTTCGATTACCTTAAGAATCTCTACCTTCAGATCGATGAATTTCTTTAGTCCTAGTACGAGTGCTTCATGTTTGGTAGTATTATTGGTACACTCAAACTACAAATGGCATGAAAGGATATGCTTCTTGTTGCATGGATCTATAAGTACGCAACCAACTCCAAAGCCATCTTGCAACTTTGAACCATCAAAATATAGAGTCCAAATATTATTAGCTACTAGGTTTCTTTCCATACTATTATTACTATAACTATGTACATCTATATTACATGCTTAATTTGTGTCAGCTAGAGAACAAGGAAGGAGCTTCAACTGTGTCTCTAGTGGAACGGTTGATGGTTGTGCCTGATAACACCTTAGGCCGATTTCAAGGAAAAAATCCTGAAGATCAGATTGGCAAAAGCAACAGACTCATTATGGCCCTCAAATGGTGTCATGGTATGCTTCATATATGGCTCACTTTACACTCGAATATGGTTATTCCTGCCCTTGTACGGAAGCCATAAATTTGATCAGTCTGTTGCAAAATACCCTTGTAATTTGCTAGTCCGGTCTCTGATGAGGAGTATGCCATAGGCTTCCGAGAATTCCACAATTAAAATATTTATAAATTGATGGAATCAGTCATCTTTTGATAATCAAATAAGCACATTCTTGAGTTCACCAATATCTTGGATGAGAGATCTGCCTAGATGAATAATTTGTGCATTAACTTTGTCCCATTTAGCGTTTATTTTCTTTGCAACAGATAATGGAATTGCATTTAAAGATGCATCTGAATATAATAAAAAATTATGGACATTGTAACTAAAAATTTTGAAAGTCAATAAAAATGGAGGGCAAAGAGTGTTAGCTTCTAGTGTTACAGCATTAACGATAGATTCAAGGGGACCAGATAACTTACCATACACATTTTGAGAGGAAGAAGCTTTATCACCTGGTGAAGGTTGAGAGAAGGCTTGGGCAATTAGTTCACGTTGTCCTGCAATATTTGCGAGCTCATAGATGGAAATTTTAGCTCGAGTTTTCCTCAAATATTCAACTATGTTATAATCAATTGTTTCACCTCCCGTAGGTAGTGTTGAAGAGTCTAGAGGAGTGGATTTGTTTGACACTTCCCAAATGATAGACTTGATTTTGTTGTTGGAGGCAGTGTTCTTGGAATTAGTTGCATTTCCAAACTTACTTTGTGTATTCTGATCAGGATTGACAAGTTGTGATATCCTTTTTAACAATTGTTCCTTAATTTTTTGTCTCATCGCCTCCTTATCAGACATGGGCTCGTTACTCCTTAAACTATATCGACCAGACTACTTTTGAGGGGGGCTTCATTTTATGGCGGTTCTTCAATATTCTTCTTGTCAATGTTGTAGTTACAATAAAATGTATTCACTGGATGTCCAATACCTTCTCTTTCTTTAACTGTTGCAGGTCCTTTGTTTCTTATGTTTGTTATGTCTGCTCATCTGCTAATATGGAATCGACAATGTTTATAGTGAGAGCGTTCATGTTGTGGTTCTACTGTGGGCATGTATTTTTCGAATGATATTCTTGGTGAAAAGAACAATAATTTTCCATAACCATATTCTCTATATTCAACAAAACATTCTAACTTTGGGCAGACTTGGTTGCCTAATTGATCTAGTGGATCAAAAAGATGCTCAAAATATAAAGTTTTCATAATGGCTCAAAACTAGAACAATTGCGTAGATCTTGTCATTTTGAATCTGAAGCAATTCATTTAACGAAAAACGGACGCCATATGCTCCCGGAAACATGATTTGTTCATTTGTGGAAAGAGCAAAAAAAATAATGCAGGGTTGCATAGTTAGCAGTCCGTACAGCTAACTAGACTTCATTGGCCAATGGTGGACCGACACATGGTAGCTAACTATGTGCATGGATGGGCAATTTTATTGGTTGACTGGTTTGAAGTGGACCAACCAGAGGTTGCCACATGGAATCTTGGTGGCCACCAAAATGTGTTAAGGGTTGAATTGCACCTCTAGTGATTTGAACTTGTGGCCACACGCCAATCAACCAAGCCTCAAACCATTTTGCCACTTTCATTTCTTGTTAAACAATGTGAAAAGGCTTATATTTAAATGTTTTTGAAATAGCAGATTTAGGGAGGGTTCCAACCCCAGGTCACATGACCACTCATAAAACTGCTCGCC
Source organism: Pinus taeda (assembly GCA_000404065.3). Taxonomy (NCBI): domain Eukaryota; kingdom Viridiplantae; phylum Streptophyta; class Pinopsida; order Pinales; family Pinaceae; genus Pinus; species Pinus taeda. Next base: position 79,049 of record APFE030735389.1, on the reverse strand, counting down.
AATGGAGCAGGGCGCTAGCCAAAGGGCTCCAATCAATGGGCCAGCCCAGGGTCATATGACCCCGATGTGACTGAGGGCGCAGAGGAAACAAGGCCCAGATAGAGGACCCAAAAACTTGGCCCTCAACGTGGTTGCATGTGCACCACATGACTGCGATTTTCGGAACAAGGGGCTAATGGTGAATTTAATGAGGCCACAAATTGCGCTGGCAGTTAGCCAAATTGTCGCTTCGTTAGCGATTTTTGGGACAGAATTGTAGGACGGTTTGCAGACATGTGCGTTTTGTAGAACGAATGGCAGAAAAACTTGGGGAGATGATAATTTTCTTAGTTTTTGGTCTCTTGGGGAGTAGAAAGAGGCTAGACAGGGGTTTTTGACAGTTCTGAAGCCATTGCAGCTATTTTTGAAGTCATTGGAGCTATTTTTGAAGCCATTTGATCATTGTAAATTGATGTAAACACCATTTTTATGAGCATAATGAAATAGGACCAACCATTGGAAGCTAGACCAGGAGATGTAGCCGAGGAGGGGTGAACTCCTTCATCATTTTGTTGTGTTGTGTTTACTGTTAAGGTGATGTTGTCTCATGTTTTTTGTAAAAATTGAACTTTTAATTCATGTTTATGTGTTTATGAATTTGACATAAGAGGCTTAAAACTCTAATTTAATACTTGCAAAATTTATCATAATCCTCAAGCAGTTTCATATACAAATCAAGTTTGGTATCAGAGCTTAGGTTCTTTGTTGTTGTGAGGATTTAAATTGTTTTCAAGTTTTATGATGCTTACAAGGTTGAAGCTCAAGAGAGGAGAAGGAAATATTGTGGTTGCAGGTCCTCAAGTTGGGACAAGGACAAGGAAAGCACATTTGCCACAATCTCCACCACAAATTTCACCTCAAATTGTACCCGAAGCTTCAGCAAGCATGTCACATGAAGGAGGGCCTAATAATATGTCAAAGGATGAGAAGGCTTTCATAAAATCGTTCTTTGACATGACCCAAATGGTGAAATCTCTCTATGAAGACAAAAACACAAGATTGTAAGGTGAGAGCTCCAAACCTCCAAAGGGAGAGGGTTCTTCAGGAGGAAAAGGAGGAGATGAGGACAAGCCTCCAAAAGGGAATGGTGACAAACCACCTTTGACACCACCATTCTCTTCGCCACCATCTTCACCATATTCATCTTCCATGACAACCCCTTCACAAACACCTCCACATTCTCCAAAGGGACATGGTAAAACTCCATTTTTGAAACTTGACATAAAATTTGATTTGCCTATGTATGACAGAGAGGTAAATGCTAAGATACTATATAATTGGGTACATCAGCTCGAAGTGTATTGCAAGATACAAAGGATCAAGGATGACGACACCAAGATTCAACTTGCTTCACTAAGGTTGGAAAGTGCAGCTCTTATTTGGTGGGAAGCCAAAACACAAGAGGACATGAAAAAGCATGGTAAATTTGTTGTTGCATTGAGAAGATAATTTTATCCTTTAGCATACATGCAGAAATCTATAATGGATTGGAAAACTTTTAGGCAAGGAAAAGAAAAAAGTGTACAAAACTATACCCAAGAGTGTATGAGAAGAGCACTAATATTGGGTGTAGATTTTCCATCTCAAGAAACTTTGTTAAAATATATTGGAGGTTTACATAGTTACCTAAGGCACATTATTCTCATGTTTAATCCCACAAATTTAGATGAAGTTTGTGTATAAGCCACACATCTAGAAGCAAGAGGGAAACATGTTTCAGATGAGAAAAGTGAGAATCCCCTTAAGTCTGGAGAAAAAGGAAAGGGTAAGTATAAGGGAAAAGGGAAGAAGAATGCTTCTAATAAGATGGAGAAATAAAAACTCACATGTAAACATTGTTTTAAAAATGGCCATGATGAAGATCATTGCTAGAAACTTCATCGAGAGATGAGACCCAATAAGCTTAAAAACAAATAGAAGGAGAAAACAACTGCAATTATAGAACATGACTTAGGTTTTGATTCAGGAGATGAAACAAAAATTACAGTGATGGGTTTGAAAGGTAAGAACATAGCAAGCACTAGTTCTTTAAGTTGACCTAATGATACTCAAAATGATGAAAAAAGAATTGAACTTTTCCACATTAGAGTTGTTTCAAAGCATACCAAAATTGACACACTATCTGATAGTGGGTCACAAGCAAACCTTATTTCTAAAGACTTAGTCAAGAATTTAAATCTAGAAATTGTTCCACATCTAAGAGCTTATCCTTTAGGATGGATATGTAAGAATTAAAATTTGCAGGTGACAAGGAAGCGCATACTTATATTTGCAATCACTGCAAACTTTCTTAACAAAGTTGAACTTCATGTAGTTCCGCTTGAGATTTCTAGTATTGTTTTGGGAAGCACATATCTTTATGACAGGAGAGCAATATTTCATTGCCATGAGAATAAGTACCACTTGTTCAATAATGGAATTTAGTATATAGTTAAAGCGCATCGTAATAAGATGAGTTTGTCTCTTATGCATGCTGGACAAATGAAGATAATTGTGAATGCAAGTCAAAATTTTGCTTTGTTATTTTTCAAGCATCAAGATGTTGTGAATGATGCCTTTCAAGTAGATGCATCAAATGAAATATCTGATTTCATTAAAGTTGATAATGGTTGTGATAAGGTGTTTCAGGGATCTAACATGTTTCCTCCTAAAAGAGGTAAACAAGATGAGGTAAAATTGCAGCAGCATACATCATTGTTGAACAGTGATGTGAACAAGATGCCAGTGCTAAAGAGTGTAGAGGTAAAAGAGAGAGTGACAAAGAGGGAATTGGTTCCAAAATTTCTTCTTGTGGGTTTTAGAATGTGTTGGCCTTAAAAAGAGATGGTGCATGGCGATGGCAATCTCATTTGGTCAAGAGTCAGGGCAAGCGCAAGGCAAGACAAGTTAAGCATCATCTTGTTGACAGTGTACAATGTGAGAATAATTTCAAGTTGTTTAAGTTTCCTTTGATTGATGACTGAGGAATGAATATGTTTTTTTCCTTCAAGGACAATTTTATTTTCTGCAAATTCTAGGAGGTTGCAGGAAGATGGTATCTACAACAGCAAGACAGGGTCTCCAAAATCAAGGAAAACGATAAGTTTTCATGAAAAGCTCAAATTGTTGAATTTAGGCAAATTCTAGTGGGTTGAGACTAGAAGGATGAGGGATTTGTACCCTCATCTAATTGTTCAGTAATAAAGATATTTTGGGGTCCAAAAGCTTCCAGTGGGGAGGAGTGATCTGGTGGATCAAAAATATGCTCAAAAAATAAATTTGTTGGAATGGCTCAAAACCAGAATGAATGCGTAGATCTCGTCGTTCTGAATCTGGAGCAAGTTGTTTAACAAAAACTGGACATTGTATGCTCCCGAAAACGTGATATGTTCATTTGAGGAAACAACAAAAAAAAAAATTATGCAGGGTTGCACAGTCAGCAGTCCATACAGCTAACTGGACTTTTTTGACCAATGGTGGATCGACACGTGGCAGCTGACTATGTGCATGGATGGGAAATTTTATTGGTTGATTGGTTTGAAGTGGACCAACCAGAGGGTGGCATCCTGGTGGCCACCAAAATTTGTTAAGGGTTGAATTGCACCTCTGGTGATTTGAACTTGTTACCACACGCCAATCAACCAAGCCTCAAACCATTGTGCCGTTTTCATTTCTTATTAAACCATTTGAAAAAGCTTACATTTAAATTTTTTTGAAATGGCACATTTCGGGAGGGTGCCAGCCCCAGGTCACATGACCACTCATAAAATCACGCGCCAATGGAGCAAGATGCTAGCCGGAGGGAGCCAGACCAATGGGCTAGCCTAGGGTCATATGACCCCGATGTAACCGAGGGTGCGGAGGAGACAAGGGCCATACAGAGGACCCCAAAACTCGGCCCCCAACATGGTCGCATGGGCGCCATGTGACTGTGATTTTCTGAATAAGGGGTTAATGGTGAATTTAATGAGGCCCCAAATTGCATCGGCGGTTTGCCAACTTGTCACTTTGTTAGTGATTTTTAGGGTGGAATCGTAGGGTGGTTTGCAGACAGGTGTGTTTGTAGAACGAATAGTAGAAAAACTTGGGGAGATTATAACTTTCTCATTTTTTGGTGTTTTTGGGAGCAGAAAGAGGCTAGAGTACAAGGGTTTTTGACAATTTTGAAGCCATTTGAGCACTGTAACTTGATGTAAATACCATTTTTATGAGCATAATGAAAGAGGTCAAACCATTGGAAGTTGGACTAGGAGATGTAGCTCAGGAAGGGTGAACTCCTTCATCATTTTGTTGTGTTGTGTTCACTGTTATGGTGATGTTGTCTCATGTTTTATGCAAAAAATCAACTTTTAATTCATGTTTATGTGCTTATGAATTTGACATAAGAGGCTTAAAACTATAATTTATCACTTGCAAAATTTATCATAATCCTCAAGTATTTTATATACAGATCACTTATTGTTGTTGTTGTTGTTATTCCTTCGGAAAGGGAAGGATTTGGGAGGCTTGCTACTAGTAGAAGTCTCACTTGACCTTTTTTTAGCTCTGAAATTTCATTGGTAAGTGCCTTCACCATCCTGGTCAAGCTTTCGATATCTATTGATTCCTTTTATTTAGCCTTACTTGAAGAAGGTTGAGACTTATTGTTTTTTTCCTTGGAGTCTTTTGAATCATCATCATCTGTAATAACTCCTATAGAGTGCAAGTCCTTCTTGATGGAGATTGCTTCTGCAAAGTTCAGCACCAATGTTTGTTTTACAACTCTTTTAAGGAATTGGGAAATGTTAGTGGGAAAGGTAGTTGTATAATAATAAATAGTAATTGAATCATGTGGTTTCGTGCCTGAGGGAAACTTGTTCAATATATGATTGAACTTATGATTGAAGTCTTTGACTTTCTCTTTTTCCCCCATCTTATTGTTTCCAAGTTCTTTCAACAATATGGTGGGAGTCTTGTCATCAGTGAATTTCTCCAGAAATAACTTCTTAAACTCCCTCCAAGTATGGACTGAATGGACAGGCAAACTTGGTACCACATTGTTTCTCTACCTTCTAATGTATAAGGGAAAAGTCTACAAGAAGCATCATCGTACCTTACTTCCAACATTTGTAGATGCATGTAGAAGTCATCAATGTGATATTCTTCCTTTGTCTTCTTGTCTGGATTGAACTTTTATAACATATTTTTATAATTTCTTGGCATTTTATGGAGATTTTCTGGAAGAGTGAGAGGCCCTTGGGCCATCTAATCCATGTCCTGGTCATCCATGCCTTCATCTCTGTGTTCCTCCTCCTTTTCTTAATCTGATGAATCTTATCCTTCATCATCTAAACAGTCAAAAATATCATCAAAAAGAAAAATGTCATCCCTGTACCCTTCGTTAAGGGGTGGAAGTCTATCTTGATGCAGTGTATCGTTTGAGGATTCTACTAACTCTTCAAGAGTATCCAAAACCAAATCTTCCACAATAGAAACTAATATATTGATACAAGTTGTTTCTTTTTTCTTTGGAAAATGTGGGATATTTTGTGCTCCGTGAATTAATTTTATAGCCTTTTCCTAATGAAAGGTTATTGGTCGAAGTGCCCCAATTTTTTCGTAGGTAACCTTGTATGTTAACTCCAGACCAAGATGAGGAGACCATCCTACTTTAGGAATAGGATTCAGAATGGTGCTTGGAATGTTGTTTCCTTATCCAAAAGATGGATGGTTAGGGTGTATGAAGTTATCAGCCATAAAAAATTGATTTCCCTCCTTCTAGCGCTAGAATGTTGACGGTGCTAGATAACACCAACATACAGAGGATATCCCCAATATAAGGTCCCAATTAGACCTCACACGTTTGGTGTAGGAGTCCCATCAAGAATACAGCTCAGCTGCCATTTACTTATAGATATGCCTTGGCTCTCGCTGTTAGCAACAGAGAGAAGTGCAAATGTGTTTTTGAATGAGCAAAAGGGTGTGCCTTGTGAATGCTCGATTGCAATTGTATCAAGGTTCTTTTAATGAAAAATGGGGAACTAAAGTGATCCTCTAAGAGAGAAGTAATAGTAATACCCTAATGGATACACACGTGAATAATAAAGACTCATCTAACATCAAGCAAAATAGTTCACATAGATGTGATGATTATAATAAACATTACAACACATTTTTTATAAGTAAGCACCGAAGTCACTGAAATAATTCAATTACTCCAGTACAATTTAAAACAAACATGAATGATAAACATTCAAATAATAGTCTTAGAAACATCCACAATCTATGTGTGAAAATGTGCTTTCCTAGAAGGCTTCAATATTAAGCAAAAGTCCCAAGATACATAAATACAATGAACATCACTAGCTCCAATAGTGGAGCGTTAGAGCCACTACTTGCTCCGCAAAAGTACTAACTTTTTCTCTTTAATTCCTTTTTTGAAGAGCCAAGGTTAAAAATCTTTTACATGAGAAATGAGGATTCTTTTATATATTGAGGTATGACTTTTCACATCCCCATGACTCTTGACATTCCAACTCCTAATGACCTTTGGACTTCCAAATGACTTTTGGAATTACATGTGGCCTATGTTATTACATGTCTTTTGGACTTCCATGAGTCTTTTGTCCATACATGACTCTTAGAATTTCACTTATTTGTCCTTACAATGATTACAACAATACATCATAACTTCCACATCATCATGTGATGAAACTGTGACATGTCACTATCTTTGATAATTGGGAATAATAGTGATTGATGACATGGAATTTCTTCAATGTTGACATGGCTTCCACTTGTGTCTTCGTTCTTTGTGCAACTTCACTTGTTGATTTCTTCACCCTCCAAAGGGTCTTTGATCTAATGGAGTCTTTGGGGTGCTTTGATCATCAAGATTTCAACACGTTATTTGTTCTTTCAATTATTCCTTTGTATGTTCTATTTTCCTGATCTTCTTCATGCATGCCTACTATAATGTTCCTGAAATAGCTGTTGTTGCAATCACTCATGACAAGCAACCATTAGCCTGAAAATATCCTATTTTACCATGTTTTATATATATTTTTCGTGCATGCCTTATCAATGCTCTTAAAGGGGATAAGGGAAGCTTCTAGGCACATGGGAACACTTTGAGAGGTTGAAGGGTTGAAAGGGGAAGACTTCGATTCTTCATCATGCACTCATTCACTCAAGAGAAAGAGGTGGTCAAGGTAGTGTGCATGGCACAAATTTGAAGGGCGAAGGGGGAGGCTTCGCGCTTCCCAAGTGCATTGTGCACTCAAGGGAGAGATGGAGGGTGCAAGGCACACTTCTGAAGGCTGAAGGAAGAAGGCTACAAGTCTTCAAGGTGAACGCATGTGCTCAAGAGGCCCAGGAGGGGGATGGCATAAGTCTAAAGACTAAAGGGAGAAGCTTCGCGCCTTCAGAGTGCACTCATGTTCTCAAAGGGCCAGGAGGATGCACGGCGCATTAGGGAAGGTTGAAGGATGAGGCTTAACGGCTTCGGGGTGTGCTCATGCACTCAGGGAGAGAACACTTCGTCAAGTCGAAAGAGTGCGCTCAAAGGAATACTCAGTTTCAAGAAGGGATCAGTTCGAGGCAAGGAAGGGGATGTTGAAATTGTAGCAAGAAAATATCAGTTTGACTTTGCCTTGGTCAAACTAGAAAAAATTCCAATTTCCACAGCAACAGACAACCTGGATGATGTTAACTGGTGTGACATAGATTTTTTCACCCAGTTTACTCAGTAAATTCAAGTTGGAGGAGTTATAGTTCAGTTTTGCATGATTGATTGCTAATTTGTAGCAATCTATTTTAGTTAATTTGAGTTATTGTCAATTTAACTCGTCCTAATTGTTAGAAGAACTAGTGCAGGTCAAGTTGTGAAAGTGGAACTTCAACCACATTGGGTGATCAACCAGATAACTAATTAATCATCCCAAAACAATTGTTGCATGCAGAGAATTTGAGTTACCAGGTTGAGATGGAGATTCCAAGGAAGTGTATTATCAGTTGTAGCATATTCCAATGTGTGTAGGTGGTGCATGCAGTCAGAGGAAGACCTAAGGTAATTGCACAATTCTAGAGTGTGAAATTCTTAAAAATTAGGGGCAATTTCCCAAGGGAACAGTGCAAGGAAATTGGAGCTTGGAGGGCTTGAAATTTGGCTAAGTATTGGCCATAGTTAGTCATTTAGGCAGAGGGATAGACTATACACTTGCAGGGTGTGCTCAGGCTTGAGCAAGCATATATGTTTCTTCTCTATTCTCTGATCAGTGCAATATAGATAGTAAGGGGTTTTGAGCAGTTGCTTTACCCCAGATACATCTATGTCCATGTGTGATGTTTCATTTTGCATGTATATGATTCTTGTTTTAGATGGTGAATTAACTTCCACATATTAGTAAAGTAGCTTCAAGTCTTGTTTTATAAAAATTCATGAGAATTATTGTGTCTACACATTAATTTCTACATGGTATCAGAGTTGGATTCACTATAGAACAGAGATTTCGAATTTTTCATTACAGGAGAATCAAATTTTCATATCAAGGTTGCATGTTTTCTTCAGGAATGAGAATATGGCCTTCAATGGACTAAGGCTCGATTATTCCCTTGATGGAAGCTTAAATTATGTTGCATGGAAGGACCGCATGGAGGTAGTACTAGAGGATAATGGGTTGAAGGAAATCCTTTGATAATGATATTATGAAATTAGCAACATCTGATGCAAAGGATCTAACAGAATGGAAGGAGTGTGTTACCAAGGTGAGGAGGATCATATTGGAGGGAGTACGAGACCATATTGTCTCAAATATACATGGGAAAGAGACTTTGTATGCAATGTGGCAAGCATGGACAGATTTGTTCCATAATAGTAGTGACCATAGGAAATTGGCACTTAAGGACAAACTTTGAAATATCAAGATGCAGAGGAACGCGACCATTCCACAGTACCTGAGCAAGTTCACATAGTGTCATGATGAACTTGGTCAAGTTGGTGTTACTATAGCAAAGGATGATTTAGTGAGCCTAATCCTTTCTAGGCCTTCCCAAGAGCTGGCACAACTACCACGATACAGTGAATGGGAGGGAGAAGCTACCAAATTGGGAACGCTTGTATTCTGATTTGGTACGGGAGGAAATAAGGAAAAATACCAGAGATGGAACTTCATCCAAGGGCGATGATGAGGAGAAATGTGCCTTGGCTAGAAAGGTAAATAAATGGAAAGGGAAGAAGTCTCAATCCAAAGAAAAATCTAGTCAAGGGGGAAAGAAGAAATACTTTTCCAGAATCAAGTGCTTTCATTGTCATGAATTTGGGCATTATGCCACGAAATGTCCACACAAGAATGAAATCAAGAAGACTGTAGGAGGAGCAACAAGTGAAGCCTTGGCTTCATAATTTGAGCTTCATTTTACTCTCGTTGCATGCATGGCCATCATAGTGATGGGAAGCATGTGGTATCTTGACAGTGGTGCCTCGTACCATATGACGAGGAATAGAGATTTTTTCATTGATTTGGAGGAGAAGGATCTCCATATGCACATCGAGATGGGATATGATGGAAGGTATAGCACGACCAGGATCAATACAGTCACCTTTCAAAGGGAGTCGAGCTCCTCTCTCAAGCTCAAGGATGTGATGTTTGTACTGGGTCTAAAGAAGAATCTTGTCTTCATTGAATTTTTGTAATATCATGGCTACAATGTGATCTTCAGCAAAGGAAAGTCATTTTTGAGACACATAGTTACGAGACAAGTGAAGCAGATCGGGGTTCGTGTGAACAACCTCTACAAGATAGATGTGAATGATTTTGTTGCATTGAGCACAAAGGTGCATAAACAGGAAAGAAGGTGAAGGCTCTCAAGAGCAATAATGGAGATGAGTTTGTGTTGAATGAGTTTAAAAAATTATGTGCAATAGGAAGGCATTCGACGAGAGTTGACAGCACCCCACAACCCACATAAAAATGGGGTGGCTAAGAGGAATAAATGAAGCATTAAGGGAGAAGTGCGAGTGATGTTGCATGACCAAAGACCACCTCTACACTTGTGGGTTGAAGCATGCAACACAGTAACCTATTTGTATAACAAGAGTCTGCATTGGATTACTAGCATGATCACACTAGAGGAGGCTTTCTCGAGGAGGAAGCCAGATGTGTCGTACATTAGGATTTTTGGAGCCTTGGTATATTTCCATGTTTCCAAAGAGTCAAGGAAGAAGTTAGATTCGACAGCAGCATTGGGAGTATATGTGGGTTATACATAAAATCCCACAACTATTATGTGTATTTTCCATCCCTTAGAATGATAGTTGTGTGATGGGATGTCAAATTTGATGAAGACAAAGCCATTCAGTGCTCTCTATAGAGGGAGCTTCATATCCCACCAAAGGAGGAGATTTTAGCTCTAAAGGAGGAGCCTCAGGATGTTGTGGAGATCCACAAGTTGAGGAGCAGAGAGTGGAGACAACTACTCAAGAAGAACCATCCAGATAAGGTTGGAAGAGAATCAAAGAAGCTGAGAGACTTGTGCAGGATCCAAAGGAAAATGTGGGTGCTCCTTCAAATCATCTCAGGTAGATAAGGTCACCATATCAGTACACTGGCTACATGGCTCTTATGACTCAGCTAGTAGAGACTGAGCCATCCTCTTTTGAGGAAGTGGTAGAACAAACTGTATGGGTTGATTCAATGGTAGAGGAGTACGAGTCCATTGCAAAGAAAAATGTTTGGGAAGTGGTCCCAAGACTAGTAGACAAATTAGTTGTGGGTTCGATATGGATAATCAAGGTGAAGAAGGCAGCAGATGAAAGCATAAAAAAGTACAAGGTCAGATTTGTGGCCAAGGGGTACTCTCAGGTTGAGGGGATTGACTATGAGGATACCTTTTCTCCTAAAGCAAGGTACTCATCCATTATATCAATCCTTGCTTTGACTGCATAGATGGGGTGGAAGATCCACCAGATGGATGTGAAAACAGCATTGCTCAATGGAGTTATTGAGGATGAGTTGTATATCAAGCAACCAAAAGGGTTTGATACTTTTGATCAAGAGTCTCATGTGTGCAGACTCAAGAGAGAATTGTATGGTCTTAAGCAAGCACCATGTGCTTGGTACTCTAGGATTGATAGTTATCTCACCAGTTTTCACTTCACCAAATGTGAAGCAGATGAAAACCTCTATCATATTTTAGTAGAAGGTAAATTTTTTATTTTTTTTTATATGTTGATGACTTGATCCTTACTGGTGATGATAATTTGATAAAATCTTGTAAGGAGGACCTTGAAAGAGAGTTCAAGATGAAGGGCATGGCTCTCAAGCACTACTTCCTCAAATTGGAAGTATGGCAAGGTGTTTGGGAATTATTTGTCTCTCAGGGAAAGTATGCCAATGAGATACTTTAGAGGTTTTGCATGGACAGGTGTAAACCCATGGAGACTCTTTTAGTGACCAACTGGAGGAAAGGGGATGCCACTTCAGGTGAGGAAGTGGATGTTATTGTTTACCGACAGATGGTGGGTTCACTCATGTATCTTGCGAATACATGACCAGAAATGTGCTTTTCAGTCAACCATCTAAGTTAGGCTGTGGTTAGGCCAACCAAACTGTTTTGGAGGGAATCAAAGCATGTTCTATAATATCTAAGAGGCACTACCCAGTTTGGAATTTGATACAGACAGACAGAGGGAGTGAAGTTGTGCGGCTTCACCGATGCAGATCTGGAGGTAAGTCCATCAAATTGGAAGAGTACATCAGGTGTAATTTTCAGTGTTGGGTCCACAACAGTTCCTAGTACAGTGGGAAGCAGAGATCAGTGGCACTTATCTCAACAGAAGTAGAATACATGGTTGCAAGTCAAGCAGCATGTGAGGTGATATGGATGAGGAAGATACTTGTTGGCTTGTTTTGTCAGATGATGGATCCTACTATGATTTATTGTGATAAGAGTTGTATCAAACTCTCTGAAAATCTTGTTTTTCATGATCAAACCAAGCATATTGATATCTAGTATCACCATTTACAGGATCATGTGCAGAGGTAAATTATGTTGTTGCAGTACATTCCAAGAGAGGCATAAGATGCGAAGATTTTGACAAAGGCCTTGTCAAGAGGGAAGTTCGTGTTCCAAAAATGTAGGATAGGGGTGGTTGATAATCCATTTCTTGCTGAGAGTGAGTATTGAAAATGTAGCAGGAAAATACCATTTTGACTTTTCCTTGGTCAAATGAGAGAAAATTTGAATTTTCGCATCAACAAACAACTTGGACGATGTTAAATTTTTGTGGCATGGCTTGTGTTACCTATTTTACTCAGTAAATTCAAGTTGTAGTAGTTAGAGATTAGTTATGCATGATTTATTTCTAATTTGTAGCAATCTATTTCAGTTAATTTGAGTTATTGTCATTTTAACTAGTTCTAACTGTGAGAAGAACTAGTGGAGGTCAAGTTATGGAAGTGGAACTTCAACTACACTCAGTGATCAACCAATTAACTGATCAATCAGCCCAAAATAATTTTGCATGCAGATAATTTGAGTTACCTAGTTGAGATGGATATTCCAAGGCAGTGTACTATCAGTTGTAGCATATTCCAATGTGTACAGGTGGTGCATGCAGTCAGAGGAAGACCTAAGGAAATTGTGTAATTCCAGAGTGTGAAATTCCTAAAAATTAGGGACAATTTCCCAAGGGAATGGTGCAAGGAAATATGAGCTTGGAGGGCTTGAAATTTGGCTAAGTTTTGGACAAAGACAGTCAGGCAGGCAGAGGGATAGGTTATACACTTATTGGGTGTGCTCAGGCTTGAGCAAGCATATATATTTCTTCTCTATTCTTTGATCAATGCAATATAGATAGTAACGGGTCTTTAGTAGTTTTTTTCCCCTATATAAATCTTTGTGCATGTGTGATGTTTCATTTTGCATGTCTATGATTCTTGTTTTAGATGGTGAATTAACTTCCACAGATCAGTAGAGTAGCTTCAATTCTCATGATTTAGCAAATTTCATGAGCGGTATTGAATCTACACATTAATTTCTATAGGGGAAAGGCTTAAGAAGTGCACTTTGTGCTCTTGGAGGGTACATGGCACACTTTCAAACAGTGAATGATTCACTATCAAGGCTTCAGAGTGTGCTCATGCACTCTTGGCCTCAATGGGTTTGCTTTGAAACCAAAAATATGTCTAAGTTAGGAAGATAGGAAAAGGGGCGAACATTATGAGTTTAGACATAAAAATATGTGTGACACATACCAACTTAATTAGAAAACTTATATAGGCTTGAACAAGGATAAATATACATTGAAACGCCACTTTGTATGCATTCCCCAAGTATGACGGGTGAAGTGTGTGTGATTGTGACCAAAAGTGTCGTTTTTCAACAACAAAGGTGTTACGACCATGAAATGCACTTAAATATATTCTAATCAATGTGATGACACTTGAAACATATAGAATTACATGAGATGACACTTGGAAATCAAGGTGACACTAGAATGACGGTGATAGTACGCTCCAAAATTCAAATGTAATGAAATCATGGAGGGTATTGTAGCAGCGATAACCAGGTATTGTGAATTATGAGATTATAATGAATTTGTCTTTTGGGGTACTTTCCCGATTTGGTCTTCTGGCAAAGGATCCATATCCATCTGTAAGCGGAATTATAATTTCATAGAAACAGACATATGAGAAATAGAAATAATCCTTGTTTTCTGGACAATTTCTTATTTCCAGTATTCGTGGTGTTTTGGGTTTTTATTGTTTGTAGCAGGAATTAATATTCTTTTGTGATCTTATACTCTGCGAGTGTTGTTTTTTACAGTTTTTTTGGTTGCCAGAGTTTCCGCCCCTAGAGATCTAGGATACTACGAGATTTAACCTTGTTATAGGGCTTTGTAACTTGTTTCTTGCAACTAGACAACAAATTTAATTTGCTTAAATGTTCCCCAACATGATGACTATTTATATATAGAAGTATGTAAGATAAGAATTTTTTTTTTGGGCAGGATTTTAAAATATTTTCTATTGGTTTGTTGTAGCAAACACAAGGGCTTGTACAGAACAATAAGATGGCTTCTAAGGAATCCCAACCAAAAAGTGAATTTGTAAACTCTACTTTATTCTTTATGATATGTTCCTTCATTTTTTAGTTTTGTATACTTGCTTGGTAATTGATATGTTCTAAAACAAATCAAAATATGTAGCAATGATACTTCCCCAAAGGGTTTCACAAGCCGCAAACAATAGGAGGGCTCTAGAAGATATTGGTGACATCATGACAGATGTCGTTGGTAAATGCAATGTCACCAAGGAAGAAGTCAATGAGTATGTTATTTAAAATCTTAAAACCTATGGGAATGAACATGCTCATATTTGCAGGATATGAATATAAAGACCAAATATGTGACATAAAGAGAGACAAGAATACATGTATTGGAGCAAATTCCTTTTTATGAACTTGAGATTTGATTCGAGTTCTATTTATAGGAAACATTTTTCCAAGGTCTTTCGCCCTATTACAAGGTTAGTTCATTCATGCCTTAGCAACTCATTGCTTAGAGTATGATTTTAAGGCTTTCATCCACGACTCTAGTCTACTTTTAATTTTAAAAAATGGAAATTTGTAGGAGTTTTGGAGCTTAGTTACTTGTATAGGTTGTTGCAAACAAGGGGACCTTTTTTGCCAATAACATAATATCTTGATCCTATAGTTGTATATTGTAAATCATGTTTTTCTCTTCCTTTCTCTCATGTTGTTTTCATTTCCTTTACTAGAAAACTTAGGCACCCATTATGATTCTAAAGGCACAGGTTGTGTGGGGAAACAAGCAAAAGAGGACTAACAAGAGTAAGGACATTCCTCTAACAACCATAGTGACCAAGCATGAATTAGATGATTGTGTTATTATAGAACAACCACACATAATAAAAGCAACTTGTAATGACAATGTTGGAGTTGCAAGAAGCAAAGAGAAAGCCCAGTTACTAACAGCAAAGCCTAAATCACTAACAACATCACTAACATCTCAAAGTGCAGTAGTAAGTTTCTCTCATGCATTTTGCTTTTTAATTAATTTTTTTTATGAGTTTACATGAAGCACACTTGTTTTTCTTGAATTGACATAAACAAAACATAATCAGATATTTGATTTCAGGCCTTATGTGGATTTAGATTTGATGATGACATACACCTTTCCAAACATTGATGGAGGAGATCATGATAACCAGTTGATAGTGGTTGAATCTATTGAGGATATATATAAGTTCTATCATAGAACAAAGGTATATTAGGCCGATCTCTTTCTGTTGGGTGCATTTCAAAATCAAAATTGGATTTTGGAATTCATGGAGACTTAAAACGTACAATCCATGAGAATACAATGTGGTTGGGCTAAAGCAACTCAGAGGTCAATGTTGAAAGAAAAATTATTAAAACTAAATGTGTGGCTAAGAAGCAATAAGCTAACACTAGTGAAAAGATATAAGATATATTGTAAATACAATGACATAATGAGAATTCCAGAAACCGAAGATCTTTGTGTCGAGCAATAGAGAGAGGATGTCAAGGCCTTATCTAATGGCCCTGCGTGTGGGAGGGGACCAAGATGTGGGCTCATTGTAGTTATCATTCACATTGAAAAAGAAAATGTAATGGTAGATGTTTTCCTCAGGTTTTTTGGTTACCTGATTTAGAGTGTACAAAAACAAACTCTATGTTGGATTTCTCATGTATGTGAAGCATTTCTCATGCTTATGTTTTTATTATTGTCAACATTGTGCATATGCTATGAAAGCTTTGCGCCATTGTTTATTGAATAGCTCTATTTGTTTATACTAAGTTGATTGCATGTGTTTTATTTATGATATGGTCACTTAATATGGAGAAAATTTTAATTTATATTAATACAAGTAGTGGAGAATATGGCTAAGTGACTTGAATTTATATTTAATTATATATTTTTTTTGTAAGTTTG
>APFE030735389.1:46046-61985 GCA_000404065.3 Pinus taeda | reverse complement strand
TGATATTTTAATTTTATTTTTACAAAATAATAATATTGATTGTTAAAGTTGGGATTTTGTTTTAATTTCATTTTTAGAAAATCGTATTATCTATGGTTAAATATCATATTTTGAATATGGAATCAAAGAACCAATTGAATAGTAAAATCAAAATCAAAAATTTAATTCAAATGGATGTATTGTCACTGACTTTATATCTTTTGCATGTAGTTTACATGCAAAAAATACATGTATACAAAAAAAACAAAAGTAGTGACATTGTTACCACATGGCTCTTATTATGTCGTTGCTCTAAAGCCGATTTCAAGACAAAGAAAATTCATGGGTCTGACAAAATTTTGTCAACTAATTAAGCAAGTACATGCTACATTGGTAGCTTTGGTTCCTACTAGACATTTGGCAATGATTCCTCTTCTATTTTTAGCTTTGTCTCGATGGGCCTAGTCATCGGAGGCTATGGATTATAACGAGTTAAGAAACACTCATTCGATGCTCTTGTAGCATGGTGAAGCTCTATGAAAATTACAAACTGAAAATGAGGAAATTAACCAAAAGCTCAAGGCCCTAGACATGATAGTAGGTATTGGTTGTGAGGTTTGGTTGTCTTCCCATCTTTACTTCAAAAAGAGCGTAGATAACTTGGAGGCTACATTTATTAAGCTTGTTATTTTTGTGAATGAAGCCCTTATGATAGGTTCATTTTTCATAATGAACCCAAATTCATAACCTCCTCTCCTCCATTATCCCAATTCATCTCCTCAGGGAGTCCTCTACGTCACTTCAAACTCCTTCAATTCCTCTGCCTTCATATTTCAAGGAATAGGTTTTCGTTTACACACAAATTTGTTATCTTGGAACTCGATCTAAGCTATGTCAAAATCCTTTGTTTGATCTCTTAGTACTTATATAGCTATGTAGAATTTATAATATTTTTGTCCTTAGTGTGTTCAAAAGGATATGTTTACTTAAAAAGTCTTGCTTCTTATAAATATTTATGTCCTTATCTTGTTCAAAAGGGTATGTGTACTTAAGCAATATTGCTTATTGTAACACACTCCATCGCTTCACCCTGGTGGGATGGCTACTACTAATCCAAATCCTCTTATGTTGTTAGAAGAATGGGATAATTTCTAAAAAAAAATGTTATTATCTATATACATATCTAAATACATACATACATAAATACATACATACATATATATATATACACATACATACATATATATATACACATACATACATATATACATATATACACATACATACATATATATATATATATATAACGTGTATGTATATATAAATTATTATGCATACATATAACCACATTTTTCCACTATGCCCTGGCAGTCCCCACCGTCACCAGCTAATCTAATAGTCACATCTAACACAGTGAGATTAATGGCTTACAATGGGATTGTGCTGGGTCATTGTGCCTAACCGTCAATACAAAAGCACCTTGTCGCAATCACAGTTCCAGTCGAGGGTTTCGAGGCTTCCATCCAATGGTCCATGATGTCTTTGCCTATCCAACAGCCCACAGAAATTGCACCACCATCCCCCTCCTCCCTGTTGATGTTACATGGGGGTCGCAATACCACCTCCACCATCAAATCTCTAGTGATTTCCACCGACCATTGGGACTACGCTCCGCCCACGATCACAGCGCATGGACATATAGATTTAGGGCTCAAAACCTCTTCCTTTCATCACATATTACAATATTTTGGGCCCCATCTCTTCGATCATTCCCCCTGTACCGACTCGCCACGTCACCCCAGTCCCATTATCTTGGAATCCTCCTTTATTGATCCTCTTTGAACCTCCAAGATGGAACCTCTGATACACGTGGATCGGTGGGCCATACCTCCTCACACCCTTGCTTTCATTTGGCCCACGAGGTTACATTGGCATGGCATCCCATGTCGAGTCACCCCTCCACTCTTGTTTGCTACTTTCCCTTATACCTCCAAGGTGTGGCCTCCAGGACACGTCATTTGAATCCCTACCATCTCGGCGACTCCCCTCAGCTACCCCTTTTTAACCATCCAGGATGGGACCCTCTAGTACATGTCATCTCGATCCTAACCTCTTGTTGATCCCTCTCATCTACTCCTTTGTGCGTCTCTAGGGTGGGACCTCTGGGACATGTCATCTCAACCCCTATCATCCTTGCGCTTCAAAGCAACCTCCCCTTCAAACTTATGGGGTAATGGATGATCGAATGATTTGTAGAGTGGGCTCTGTTATATCTAATGGAAACACTCCCAACCTCCAAGTTGTGACCCAATTGGCATGGTGCCCATTCAGCCTTGCCATTCCTTTATGCTACAAAAACAAACCTCCGGGGTGTTGCCTTCATGCCACGTCACTCCTTCTTCACCCAATAGTGATGGGGCCAAATCTAGGCGTCTAATTTAGAGAATCCACGATTAGAGTTTTCCTTAGAATGGAGGATAAGATTTATTTGATTAAGCTATAAGTTTAAGTCCCCGCCCACCTTTGTTGTAATGTTTCTTAGAACTTTGTCATGGCCCATTTAAATAGGTACTACAATTCACTTCGCTTGATCTTAACTCTGGTGGTTATCATCTGTGTTTACACCCTTTCGATAACCATACCCATTTGTAAGCCACTTTGTCCATCGAGTGCCTACAATGGCTCTGCAAATGTCTATATTTGTGTTAGCGTTTAGTTATGGCCTCTATGGCTCACTAAAGAACCGATTGGTGTTGTCCATCTTAAGCTTATGGTAGAGCCACTCTTACTAAGTCCACGGGATTCATGAGGCGCCATGAAGGCCACATGAAGATAACAATTCTTCAAAGGGATTGGGAACTCCTTTTGAGGATTTTAATATCGGTATGTGCCTCATGGACCGATACAGAATGGGTCTTTTGGCTGCCATCTCTCCTTCCACATGCTAGGGAGCACCATGTGGTTCAACGAAACCCCACAAGAAAGACTTCCCTTATTAAGGGTCTCACGGGCATTTGGATACTAGTGGTGACATGAAACCATCCCTCATAGATGAGATGCTAACACCTTAAATCGTCATGGCTACTATTATCCATTTAAGAAATAAGCATCCACATCCCCACAATGTCGAAATACTCCATAGGTAAAGGTCTCCAACCTAAAGAGGATCAACCACCATGCAATGCAATTCATTTCCTCCTATGATGATGTGCCTTGCTCAAGTGTGCACGTAAATCTTGTGGACCAAGTCCCAGTCTTGTGAAGATGCAGACCCAACACCAGGGCATTTATCACAGCAGAATATCATTCCCCTTATGTAAAATTGCAGCTTATTAATGTTAAAAAGGAAGGATACACTCAGTATTATCCCAATGCTTCATAACATAAATAACAAGGGCTTGTAACCAACACATTATCAATAGACCTTGTCAAACAAGTGGTCTTCAATGTAACCATCAAATTGTACTGAAAGAAGTGTTTATGTCAACTATTTTCATGTGTTAGTTTAGATTCATAGAGCTCTTTTCAATGCCTTTAAACTTTGCAGAGTATATTGTTTGTGTGTTATTAACAACACAGTCAAACGTTTAATACAGTACAAAATTTTAACTCATGAATGCAACATGATCCTTTTCATCATGTAAAGACATTACACAATATACTATTCATTGCTTAATGTTAGAATGTAATCATGATTCTTCATTTGCAACACCATTTCAAACCAGATATGAAATATACATTCATCTCATTTAAGAAAATACAAAAGAGCACTTATCTTGTAAACTTTCAGGGAAACTGAGTCAAGGACTATGACCCTCCACCCAAACATAGATAGTTGCAGCCAAGGTTCACTTGCAACTGTCACCCCCGATCCATATTTTAGAGACTGAGAGGTCTTTATTAAAGGTTAAAACACCAACTGCCAGCTAAAACAGGGAATCTAGAGGACCTCCTTCCACTACCCACCAGCCACCTAGTAGTTAGACAATGCACAGGGAATCCAGTGTCCTACTGCCTACACCCTCCAGCTATCTAAGGATAGCCAAGCAATACACAGGGAATTCAAAAGATCCATCTCCACCCAGGAACACAAAGGGGATCCAAAGGTCAGCTTCCTCCACCCTAGAATGTCAATATAATTTGGATAAATGAGCCTCCACCTTTCAAATAAAACATAGTGGTTCCACCCACCTTGAGGAAACCAAAATCCATTGTAAGCGATACAACAAGGAAGATTTTAGAAAACCTCCTTCTAGGAAGCCAAGGAATAATCCTCCACCCCAACCATCAAGGGACTCCATAGAAAGAACATCTCCACCCTCTAGCTATACAGAGAATCAAGATTTAATTGTTCATCACCAAGGAGAGATCATCTTATTATCAACCTTTCCAACTAAACTATTGCCAATATCTTCCTTGTCTTATACAAAACTCCAGTTTTGTGTTCCCACTCTTATGTTTCTTTATTTTTTGAATGGTGAATGAGGTCAAACTCCTTGAAATTCAAACCCCCTTCCTTTCCTCTTCCTTTTGTTTTCTCTCTTGTGTAGTGATTGACTTTCACTATCCTTAGTGCCAACATAATCCATCTTCATAAATTTCTTGTCATTGCTACCTTGTTATGGTTCTCAAGCAACATGGACCTACGTACTTATCTTGCAACCCCATTAAATTCATAAAAATGACTTATTAAAAGTACACCCACAGTCGTTTAATGGTTGTCATAATAGTTCATATTTCCAACACAAGGAAACCTTGCATATTTTAAGCAAGCAGCCTCCCCAACCTCTAGAATTTGTGTCCCTTTTGAGTCAACCCATTTTTTAACATATTTTGTAAAAGTATTTACACTTCATTTCATGAGGAAACCGGGTTTGGGTTGTCACAAACTCCTCCCCTTTGAGGGAACACTATCCTTGGTGTTCTTTTGCTCATATGCGACAAAAGAAACAGAATATACACACATATTATTTTGTGGAGATTTATATGTACATATCTATATAGTATTTACAATTATATACACATTTGCTTCAACCAACAACCAAAAATGGATATATAGCCTTCATGGCATCAGTCATTTCCCAAGTGGCTTCCTCGGGCCCAAAGTGCTTCCACTGCACTTGACTTGCTCTATGGCTCGATTCTAGAGCATGAGACTCCTCTGATATAAAATGCACAATGGATCTAGGTGGAAGTATCCCTTTAGTTCCACTTGTAGCATATACCAATCAATCACATGATTAGAATCGTGTACATATATTTTAAGCTAAGAAACATGGAAAACATCATGAACTTTAATTGATGGAGGCAAATCCAACCTATAGGCCACTGGTCCAATCCTTTCAAGGATCTCAAAAGGCCCACAATACCATGGTGCCAATTTGGCACATGACCCAATCCTTAAGGAACACTTCTTGGGTTTGATTCTTAAATACATATGTTCCCAACTTGGAACTCTTTATGCACCATATGCTTAGCTCCATAGATTTTTTTCCTATCTTGTACCACCTTCAAATTATGCCTGATGATTTGAATTTGTTGCTCCATTTCCTTGAGTGTGCAAGCCCAATATGCACTTTGTTCATTGGATCACTCTAGCTAATAGGAGTATTGCAAATCTTCCCATACAGTGCCTCAAACGGACTCATCTTTATAGATTCTTGGTATCCATTGTTGTATGCAAACTCTACAAGTTGAAGATATTCCACCCACCTCTTTGGCTGATGCATCACATACATCCTCAACATGCCTTCAAGGATCCTATTTGTCTTCTTTGTTTTCCCATATCTCTATGGATGATATGTTGTATTGAATGCCAATTTTTTGCCTAAACCTACAAACAATTCCTTCCAAAATCTTGAATTGAACCTAACATCTCAGTCTAAAATAATTTTATTTGGGATTACATGCAGTATCATAATATCCTTTATGAATATGTTTGCCACTTCACTAGCAGAATTAGTGGACTTGACTGCCAAAAAATGAGCCAGCTTTCTCAACTTGTCGATCACCACCATGAGAGCATCATGTTTCCTGGAGGTTCTAGGAAAACCTGTGATGAAATCCATAGAAATTACCTCCCATTTCCATTCTGGAATGGGAATGGGCTGCAATAATATTGTTGGATGCTTGTATTTAGCCTTTACCTATTTACATTCTATGCATTTAACCACAAAATTTTCCATTTCTTTCTTCAAATTTGGAAAACAATAGAACTTTTCAATGGTTGTGAGGGTCTTTTTCTACCTTAGGTGGCTCGAATATGGTTTTACATGGAACTCTCCCATTATGAGCCTCTTTAATTTATCATTATTTGGCACACAAATTCTAATTTTGAACCTAATTAGGTTATCATTAGTGAGATGATATTCCTCACTCCCACCATCTTGTAGAAACTTTTCTCTCAATTGCTAATATTTTTCATCATGTTTTCACGCATTCTTGACCCTTTCCACCATGTCCATTTTATAAGAGCTTATGGTTGCCAAGTGATTCGCTTTAATCCTCTTACTAAGTGCATCAACAACCCTATTTTCTTTGCCTTCGATGTACTTAATTTCAAAGTCAAACTCGCTAAGTATGGCCAACCATATAGCCTATCTTGTGTTCAGCTTGGATTTCTCAATTAAATACTTGAACCCACTATGGTCTGTCACAAGTGTAAATTTCCTTCCAAGGAGGTAATGCCTCCACATCTTAAATGCATGAACTATTATAGCTAAATCTAGATCATGAGTTACATAATTCACCTCATGCTCCTTCAGTTTCCTTGGCTCATAACACAGCACCTGTCCTTCCTACATCAAGACTCCAGTGAGCCATTCCTTATAGGCATCTGTGCACACCACAAAATCCTTGTCAGGATTGCAATCCTCAACACCGGTGCATTTGTGAGAAATTGTTTCAATTGCTCAAATCTTATTGCACACTTAGTTTTCCACTCAAATTTCTTTCCTTTCTCTGCAAGGCTATGATCGAATGGCCCTTCTTGGAGAAATTTCTAATAAACCTCTTATAATAACCTACCAATCCCATGAATGATATGATCTCACTCACATTCTTTAAGGTTGGCCACTCCATTATAGTTTTGATCTTCTCTAGATTAATTGATCCCATCCTTGGAGACAATATGACCCAAATAATGTATCTTTGACTAAAAGAAATCACACTTGTTAAGCTTGGCGTAGGGCTTGTGATTCCTCAACAATTGTAGTACTTCAACCAAAGTTTTTTCATGTTGTTCCTCGGTCTTTGAGTATATTGATATGTCATCAACAGATACAATGAAAAACTTGTCCAAATAAGGACTCAACACATTGTTCGTTAAGCACATGAACATGGCAAGGGAATTAGTAAGCCCAAAGAGTACAACTACAAACTCATGTGTCCATACCTTGTTCGGAAATCATTTTTATGAATTTCCTCCTCCTTGATCCTTACTTGGAGATATCCTAACCTCAATTCAACCTTGGAGAAGACTGTTAGTCCCCTAAACTCATCAAATAAATCATCTATACTTGGAAATGGGTACCTATTCTTTATGGTTACCTTGTTTAGTTACCTGTAATCAGTTCATAATCTAAGGGTTCCATCTTTCTTTACAAAGGCTACTGGAGCTCCCCATGGTGCCACACTTGGCCTTATGTATCCCTTGTCTAGCATCTCCTTTAGCTACAAGTTTAGCTCAACCAACTTAGGGGTACTCATCTTGTATGGTTCCTTAGATGTTGATGTAGCTCTAGGTACCAAATCAATAGTTAAATCTACCTCTTTATGAAGAGGTAACCTAGGAACGTCCACTGGAAATACGTATGCATACTACTGCAAAACTGGGTACCTTTTGAACAGTTCACTCTCCTCATTCCCAGTATCATTGCCATACTTCACATCACTTAAGATTTTCACTACAAGCAACATGCATCCCTTTCTATTGTTGTGCTTGGCTTACATAGTCATGATCATCCTTACTGAAGTAGGCTTGCTCCTGCCCTGCAAAACTCCTTTCTCAAGCCTCATCCAGGCATTCAATTGTTTTTTCAGAACAGTCAACTTTGGTCATGTGAGAGTATAATCAATCCATGCCCAATAATATGTTGTATGCACCCAATGGAAACAAGTTCAAATGGGTTGTTGTGGGCATGCCACTGAGATCAAATGCACATGATCTCACTCAATAATGGATTTTTCTTTTCATTCTAGTTGCTAATTGAACCAACCGTGGTTCTTCATGCAATTCCCTGACCAAATTCCATTTTACAACAAGTTATGGGTTGACATAATTGTAGTTAGAATGTGGATCAATTAGAATAGAGACAATTTGATTACATAACCTACCTTCCATCTCGATGATGGATGCCTGGTGATTTGCTTGGCGATTTCTACAGCTACATAAAATATGGGCAAATCTTTAGCAACATCACCGACAGTGTGAGCTTCTTGGGCATTGTAAATATTTACTCTAGCATTTTTCTAGTGTGGGAAGTCCCTTTTCTAGTGGTTCTCACCATGTGTCGAGCACTTTAATTTCTCTCTAGCTTCAAACTTGTGTTTCCCAAATGTTGGTTGTTGCACATTTCCCTTAGCAGAAAAATTATATTTCTATTAAAGTCGATTTATAGGGGCTATATGCTTACCTTCTCTCTTTCCTGGACTTTTCTTAAGTCAATTCTCTCCTTAGCTTCAAGATTGTGTTGCTCGGATGTTCGCCGTTGAACATCTCCCTTAGCAACAAAATTAGCTTTCTGCTAAATTCTATTTGCAGGGGCTAGATGCTTACCTTCTTTCTTTCCTGAACTTTTCTCAAGTCAATTCTTCTTATTTCCAGTGCTGTTCATTTTCTTCTAGACACCCTTAATTTTTGGTTTATGTTTTTCCTGTTCACAGTAGTGTTTCACCTTCTTAATGGCCTCCTTTAGAGTCTGGGGCTCTAACAACTCAATTCTATCTCTGAATTTCATAGGTAGCCCACTAATGAACCTCTGAATTTTGTCTTTCTCATCCCTGAGATATGGCACATACCTTAATAGTTCCAGGAACTTAGTAACATATTCATCATCTATCATTTCTCCCATCTTGAGTTCATAGAACTCCTTTACTTTGGCATCATAGTAGCGCTCAGACAAATATTGTTCTCTAAAGAGATTTTCAAATTCATCCCATGTTAATTCATTCTCAACTATTCCTCTAACATTCTATAAATATTCCCACCATACATCTGCTTTTCCCTTCAAGTTGTATGTGGAAATTCTGGCCTTGATACTTTCAAAATATCATGAATTCTGAAACTTATTCATGCCAAGCAACCAAGCTTCCACCTCGTCTGATTTCTTCATATTCCCATCAATGTGTGGCTTGTCTTTCTTGAATTCCTCAAGCATGTAATCCTTTTCATTTATTCCATGATGATGATGATGATGGTGCCTCCTAGTAGTAGTATTAGATGGTCTACTAGAATGATGTACATAAGCGTTGGTTCTTCCTTCTAGAGTGCTCAATGGTGCATTTCCCCACACAGTATCCTCACTTTTCTTCCTATGCCTCCTCTTGGACCTATTACCATCTTCTCCACTTGTTTTCTCTTCTGGATCCTGAGGGATCCTCCTATCTCTATGACTGGCCCTCATCTCAAGTTGTCTTTGTCTCTACAAATCTGAGAGACTTTGTAGAATGGCAGCATTTATCTCATCTTGCTTCTCTTGGTCCCTCACCAGTCTCTCATTATTTTCCTTGAAGCTTCTAACTTCAGCCCTTCGTCTTCTCAAGGTATCCATCCAATCTAGAGAGTGATTCCCTCCCCCTTGGTCAGCTAATATTTTTTCTTCATTGGCCTTGACCCCTATACTTCCATGTTGTGACTGATCAAGACTGTATTGCACTATTCTAGTCCTCATTTTTGTGTTTGCCTCTATCTTATGTTGCTTATGATCTGTTGTCATTCACACACATTATTAGATACTTCAAGTGATAAATAAATAAACATAAATCATGACCATGAACCATGCATTCATGGAGCTATCATGTCTATCTCTATTGTGACAAAACAACCACGTTAGTATGCCCATGATACTCAATATTTCATATGCATCAATAATATGTCAAGGAATACCAATTGTTAGTGCATAATTAATAAATAAGCAGCAAAATTATCCCCATGTTCTTGCTCTTACATAGTTGTTGTAATGGGCTATCTACAACAAAACCATATTCATTGGCACATGGTTATTAGCGAAGTGGCAAGTCATTAAATGTAACATACAGGCTTGCAATTAATTTGTTTAGACCGGATTTTAACATCTAAACAGTTTGTTTAGTTGAATTCTACAAATTATTACTTTCCCATGATAGAGCCCATCCAATCCAAGTGTTGAACTTGGATGCTCTGATACCACATAACACACCCCACTGCTTCACCCTGATGGAATGGCTACAATTAATCCAACTCTTATTTTGTTAGAAGAATGGGAATTTTTTTTGTTATTATCTATATACATATCTAAATACATATCAATTATATATTTTTATTATTATTAACTCTCTCTCTCTCTCTCTCTCTCTCTCTCTCTCTTATATATATATATATATATATATATATATAGCG
The DNA here is from genome assembly GCA_000404065.3 of Pinus taeda. NCBI lineage: Eukaryota > Viridiplantae > Streptophyta > Pinopsida > Pinales > Pinaceae > Pinus > Pinus taeda. Next base: position 51,409 of record APFE030735389.1, on the reverse strand, counting down.
GTGAAATGTGGTTATATATATGTATAATAATTAATATATATACATACACAATAGTTATATAAATATTGTGCATGTATATATATTGATTATTATACATATATATAACCACATTTCACCATTATTCCCTGGCAGTTCCCACCGTTACCAACTAATCTGATGGTCACAGTTATCGCAGGAGATCGATGACTTGCAATGGGATTACATCGGGTCATTTTTCTTGACTGTCAATAGATAGGCACCTTGTCACAATCAAGGTTCCAGTCGAGGGTTCTAGGGTTCCCATCCAACGATCTATGATGCCTCTGGACATCCAATGACCCATAGCAATTGTGCCACCCACCCTCCTCCCTGCTGACATCACATGGGGGGGTGTCACAATACCAACTTCGTTTTCATATCTCTGGTGATTTCCACTGTCCATTGGGACTATGCTCCACCCATGGTAACATCACTTGGGAATATAGATTTAGGGCTCAAAACCTTTTCCTTTCATCACAAATCACGGGCACTTGGGCTCCATCTCTTCGACCTTTCCCCCTTGCACCAGTCAACCACATCGCCCTGGTCCCATTATCTCGGTGCCCTCACCTACTAATCCTCTTTGTGCCTCCATTTTGGAACGTCTAGGACATGTAGATCATTGGGTCATACCTCCGCACACCCTTGCTTCCAGTTAGCCACGAGGTTAGGGTGCCATGACATCCTGTGTCGAGTCATATATGTGCTCTCATTTGTTTCTCTCCCTTATACCTCCAGGGTGGGGCCTTCAAGACACGTCATCTCGATCCCTTCCATCCCAGCGACTCCCCTCGCCTACCCCTTTTTAACCATCTAGGGTGGGACCCTCTAAGAAACTTTACTCAAGTCCTAGCCTCCCGAAGATCCCTTTTGTCTATTCCTTTGTGCACCTTTGGGAAATGTCATCTCAACCCCTGCCATCCTGGCACTTCGAAGCAACCTCCCCTTCAAACTTATAGGGTAATGGCCAACGAGATGAGCTATATGGTGGGCTTCGCTTCGGCCAATGGAAACACTCCCTACCTCCAAGTTGTGATCTTAGTTGGCCCAGTGCCCAATTAGCCCTACCATTCCTTTATGCAACAAAAGCAAACCTCTGAGGTGTTTCCATTTCCTCTGGGCCACATCCTTCCTTCTTCGCCCAATAGCGATGGGGCTGAAACTGGGTGTCCAATCTAAGGCGTCAATAGCTAGGTTTTTCCTTAGATTGAAGGATAAGATTTATTCAATTAAAATACAAGTTTAAGTCCCTGCCTACCTTTACTACAATGCTGCTCAAAAATTCACCATGGCCCATTTAAAGAGGTATTGCAAGATCATGATAACTTCACTCGATCTTAACTCTAGTTTTTATCATCAGGGTTTACTCCCTTTCAGTGCCCATCATCATTCGTCAGTAACTTCATCGATGGAGTGGCAACAATGGCTCTTCGAACGTTTGGATCTGCATTAGCGTTTAGTTATGGCCACTATGGCTTACTAAAGAACATGTTGGTGTTATCCCTCCTAAGATTATGCTAGAGCCACTCTTCCCAAGTCCACGAGATTCATTAGGCGCCATAAAGGCCACACGAAAATTGGTATTTCTTGAAGGGATGGGGATATCCTTTTGAGGATTTAAATACGGGCATGTGCCTCATGGATCGGTGCACAATGAGTAAGTTCTCATCCTTTAAGCATCCCCTACTTAGGGATAGGGAATTCCACCCTTGACGACACTAGTGGCCTTTTGGCCACCCCAAGCTAAGGACTTGCAGTGAACTCCTTAAGGGCCTCCAACTCTCCTACCACACGCCAGGGAGCACCATGAGATTCTTGCAACCCTACAAGCAAGCCTGCCCTTATTAAGGGTCCCAGGGGCATTTGGCCACTAGTAGTGACACACAACCATCCCTCCTAGATGAGATGCTAAGACCTTAAACTGACATGGCTATTATTAGTCATTCAGGAAACAAACAGCCAAATCCCAAAATGTTGAAATACTCCACAGGTCTAGGTCTCTGGCCTAAGGAGGATCAACCACCATGCAATGCGAGTTAATTCCTACTCAAGCATGCACATAAATCTTGTGGACAAAGTCTTGGTCCTATGAAGATGCAAACCCAACACCAGGGAATTTATCGCAGCATGTTATCAATTCCCTTATGTAAAATCACGTATTATTAATGTTAAAAAGGAAGGATACACTCAGCATTATCCCAATGCTTCATAACAACAACAAAAAGGGCTTGTAACTATCACCTTCAACACATTATCCATAGACCTTGCCAAATAGGTGGTCTTTAATGTAACCATCAAATGTAATGAAACAAGTGCTTATGTCACCTATTGTCATGTGTTAGTTTAGATTCTTATATCTCTTTTCAATGTCTTTAAACTTTGCATAGTATATTGTTTGTGTGTTATTAACAACACAGTCAAGCATTTCATACAGTACACCATTTTAACTTAGGAACGCATCATAATACTTTTCATCATGTAAAAATCATTGCACAATATACTATTCATTGCTTAATGTTAGAATGTAATCATAATTATTGCTCTGTAACACCATTTCAAACCAGATATGCAATATATATTCATATCATTTAAGCAAATAGAAAAGAGCACTTATCTTGTAAACTTTTAAGGAAACTAAGTCAGGGACATTGACTCTCCACCCAACAGTAGACAATTGCAGCTAAGGCTCACTTGTAGTTGTCACCCCCAAGCCAGATTTCGGAGACTGAGGGCTCTCTCTCAAAGGTTAAAACACCAACTACCAACTAAAACAGGGAATCTAGAGGACCTCCTTCCTCCACCCACCAGCCACTCAACAATTAAACAAGGCACATGGAATTCATAGGCCTACTACCTCCACCATCCAGTTATCCAAGGATATCTAATCAATACACAGGGAATCCAAAAGCTTCTCCTTTACTCAAGAACACATAGGGGATCCAGAGGCCAGCTTCCTCCACCCTATAATGTCAAGTGAATCCAAATAAAGGAGCCTCCACCCTTCAAACAAAACAAAGTGGTTTCACCCACCTTGGGGAATCCAAAATCCACTGTAAGCAACACAGTAAGGAATATTTTAGAGATCCTCCTTCCAGGAATCCAAGGAACAATACTCCAATCCAATCATCAAGGGACTCCAGAGAAAGACCATCTCCACCCTCTGGCTATACAGGGAATCAAGAGGCCATTGTTCCTCACTGGGGAGAGATCATCTTATTGTCAACCTTGTCGATTGAACTATTGTTGTTGCCTTCCTTTTCTTTTGCAAAACTCAATTTTGTTGTTCCCTCTCTTTTGTTGCTCTGTTCAATAAATAGTGAATGAGATCAAACTCCCTTAAAATCGAACCCCCTTCCTTTCCTCTCCCTTCCCTTTTCTCTCTTGCGAAGTGTGAATTTCACTGTCCTTGTTTCCATCACAGTCCATCTTCATAAATTTCATGTCCTTGTTTCCTTGTTATGGTTCTCAAGCAACATGGGCCTACGTACTTTTCTTGCAACCCCGTTAAATTCAGAAAACCAACTTATTAAAAGCACACCCACCGACCATTAATGGTTGTCATAACAGTTCATATTTCCTGCACAAGGAAAGCTTGCATATTCCAAGGAACTGCGTCCCCACCTCTCAAATATGTGTCCCTTTTAACTCAACCTATTTTTTTAACATATTTTGTAAAAATATTTACATTGCATTTCATGAAGAAGCCAGAATTGGGTTATCAGGCTTTTTATGGATATTTACAGTCATACATTTTTGTTGATGAAAATCTTTCTTATATACTTCGTGTGCCACAACTTTTATATAAATAAAATTTTGGACAAATCCAAAATTCTAATCACACTAATATTATTCCAAAAGCTCCCGGATGCAGGTGCTCAACAAGGACAATGAGGTGGCAGTCGAATGGAATGGCATGTGGCTAGACCACATGGCCTTCCATAGTCTAGCACACTGGTCTAAAATTGGCATTAACAACAACCATAAACGGCATTTAAGGGGGCGCCGCCTCCAACCTGTAAGCAACCACCCACCTCGGCTCTATGTAAACATGAATTCTAGGGACAATTTTACCACTGCACTTGTCCATCATCCTCTGCTACTGGAATGCCTCTACCCTCAGGCCGCTGCAACACCCAACTCCTACACTACCATCGGGAGACGCTGCCACCTCCTCTGTTGCATTGATTTTGGCCTAGGAATTCACTTTACCCAGAGCGTAGCTTGCCATTTTGTTTTCCACTTGGCCTCTGCTGCTAGTCCCTCCGCTGAGCAGCCCGTATATTCGATTGAGCCTCTGCATCACTCTAAGCCCAATCCCAAAAGAAATTCTCATAATTCTGGAGCCAACATGTCGAGAATGCGTCATCGTATGCGCAGTCGTAGCGGAGGAAGTAGAGGAAGCCTGACCCGTCCCCATCATTCTCCAGTTTCTGAATCCACTTCCTCTCTGGCCGAGCAGATTACTGGGCTCTATCCAAACACCCGTAGTGGAATAGGCCTCTCTCAATCTTACCGCCTCCATTCGATGCCCCCTACCTCGCCTTCCAGTGGCATTCCTTCCATTTCCGCTTCGCCTCCCAGAGTCACTCAACCCAATCCACAGTCAAATCTCCAGACCGCCCAATTCACATTTCGTTCATCCCTGAATAGACCCATCATCACTGCCACTATCTCCATTTTCTTTCCCGATATGGAGCAAGAAATTAAGGGACAGGCCACTGAAGGTGGTGGTCACACCAGAGAAATTGAGGAGCAGGCCACTAAAGGTGGTGGCCACATCAAAGCAAAACTAGACATGGCTCAGACGAGCACCTAGGGAGCAGGGAAGAGGCAAACTGAGAAGGAGACGAAACAAGCGGAGAAGGAGGCGAACAAGGACTAGCATGAAGACGAAGCCATGGACCCTTATCACTATTTCATTAAGGAGGAACATCTGGCGCAGCAGGCAGGCAATACAAAGGCATCGCAACAGGCAGGTGTCGACATGGAAGATTACAGGTGCTTCATCATGGAGGAACACCCGTCGTCTCCACCTCGCTCCTAGTCGCCACTTTGCTTGTCGCGTGTTCGCCACACTGCTCGCCACGTGTTTGCCACACAACACGTCGCGTGTTTGCCACATTGCTTGCCACGTATCTGTTTTTCTCAGGTTTTTGGAACTTTGCTTTCTAGTTTCTTTAATGAGGCTCTGGAAAAAATTGATGGTTTTAGGTTCTTTGGTTGGTTTCTGTTTCACCTTGAAAACTGACAAAAAACTGTGTGCATTTGTTGGTTTCCCTTGCGTGGGCAGCAAGTTAAATTTGAAATCGTTTTTGATTCGGACTGGTTTCCCATTATGGGCAGTC
>APFE030735389.1:22176-44852 GCA_000404065.3 Pinus taeda | reverse complement strand
GTTTATTAGGTAATATAAGTTTGAGATGATTTGAGAAACTACAACCTAAGGGTATCTAAGCTGTTAAAATTACCAGCTACCCTAAACCAACTTACAGTGAGTGGAGTTTTGCCTACAAAGTTTTGAATTAGTGATTTTTTGACCAAAAAATATCTTAACAAAACTTACCATAAATGCAGTTTTGCCTACAAAATTTTGAATTAGTGATTTTTTCACCAAAAAAAATATCTTAACAAAACATTTTGTCAAGGATAAGGTTTATCCTGTCTCATAAACTATTTTAATTTATTTTTCATAATTTAATTTTACTCTATTTTAATTTGTTAAGCATAATATTTACATTAATATTTTATTTTAATTAAATTTTTATAATATTATAAAATTTAATAAAATTTTATTATTTAATAGTCCCTTCAATCTTCGACTCCCTATCTTATTATAATTTCATTAATTAGAATTTTAAAATTCAAATATAATTATCCAATAAAAAATCAGTATAGCATTGTTTTTGCTCCATCTCCATGATAAAGGCTCATACTGCATGTGCTCCATATCCATTAAACACTCAAAACCTGCAATCTAAAAATAATAATACCTTACATTCATTAATCCTAATCCAATTTATATGTAAATATCCATTAATCCAGTTTATAAATCTTAATAGAAGTTTTTCGAACGTGAATAAGCATTTACAACTTAACTGTAAAATAAATATGTAAATCCTATCCCTATGAATGATAGGATGATATGACACTACAAAATACAGGGAAGCAACCTTGACAAACACTTTCTTCACGCGTACCTCTGCCTGAAATACTAGAGTACAGTATCATATTATATATCTAACATTTTTTAACTTTAGCCTGCAAGCCCAAGCTATTGCTTCATCTAACATTTTTAACTTTAGGCTGCAAACGCAAGCGATTGCTTCATCACAGAGAAAAGATGGAGAAAAACCAAATTCACTGCAATGCTGATATTTTCAAGCGTCTGCAAATAAACGGTACGTTTTTGCGTTCGTTATTATTAAACGAAGAGCTGATGCAGTGGTCGCCAACGTTACAAGAGCAAAGAAAACAACAGTGAACGTATGCCATGATTTCTGCCATACACTGCTACTATGTCGATTCACCTGCTATAGACATGGAAGCAGATGTTCAATTAGGTATCCCAATTTCCTGCGAAATAACTGTATGAAGGGAGGGAGAAGCATTGATAATAATAGGAATTACCTTCAGGAATACTAGGGATGGAAACACGAATGTTAATGGAATGAGCGACAATGAGCCCACCAGGGTTACAAAGTCTCCTAGGAAAGGAAACATGGCAGCACACAGCGTGTTGATTGCAAAAAATAATGCACGAAGGATGAATCGAGTTGAAAGGTTATATAAAGAATTTTCATGTTCATCCAGGCGATAAAATCTGGTGTCCAGAGCCTCATGCACAGGAACACAGAATATCTGCAACCAATGCATGACCAGATCTTACATCAGATGACATGTCTGAGAGTTTTAACATGCATCATATATACCTAAGTACCGAATCATCAGGTTATTGGGCAGAGAGCAGCTAGGTGATGTGCAGTTCAGGTGGAAAGATCATTGTAGTTAATAAAATACATCAATATAGAATTAATTTGGGAAGATCTTTCATGATGTACAGTTCAGGTGGAAAGATCCTTCTGGTTAACAAAATAAATCAATAGATATCTACTTTAAACTGTGGATCCTTTTAAAATGCATGGATCCATTAATTCGACCTGAATCCATTTCCTATTCACTATATTTTTAATAACTGTTCATTTTAAATTGGATCTTTCATTCAACTGAATCCATTTCATTTCTTCCAGAAATTTAATAGATGTTCAACTAGTATAAGAAAATGTTAGTAATTAATTTGTCAATGTTGTTTTATCTTGTGAGGGTGGTTTGGGTAATGTAATTTATTTAAAGGTCCAAAAAATATTCAAGTGACTAGTGGGATCCAGATTCCCAATAACTATGTCTATAAACACTACAACTTTTCCGGGTGTTTTATGATTCTAATTGGTATAAGAGTCTACAATAGGCAAGTAAATGTGCAGCAGGAGTAAGAAAATCCAAGAAAATGATGCACAATCATAACTGGGATGCCCATAAATAGCATGGATTGAAGATATAAGTAGAGAAAGATCAAAGAGAACGAAAGGTCAGGTTAAGATATGGATCAGAAAAGCTAGAGATGTGGTAAGAGAGTGGTCTTATGGAGGAAAGAATGAAGATGGAGTCAATGGTGCTGAAGTTTAGTAAAGTTGTGAGACATGTTCAGATATACATGTTGAGCATGCATTGTTGTAAGGTTTTATGATTTTGATTAGGCATACATATGTAGTATAGTGGTCTATGGAGTCATCAAGTTGTAGAATGGACCACTTAAATAGATACTAGGTGTCTTTAGATACTACTACTTCTCTTAACTGTTCTTAACCCTAAAATATATATCATACAGTATCAAGATTAAAACAACCCACCATCCAGGAATAAATGTGAGAAAAGAAGAATTTTATGTGTAAGGATTTATGTATGATCCTAGTGACAAAGAAAAGCAAGATGTAAAAGCTTGTGAGACAGAAACATGACCTATGTACTCTCTTTTTATTTTAATGAAAAGAGAGCTGAAAAAATATTTATGACCATGCACACAGATAGGGTGAAAGTTTAGAGATGAAAGTTTGTTCCTAATAAAAGATTATTTTTTTTTGTTGTTCATCACCCACCTCCTGAGTGGAAATTTCTGTGTGAATGCCTAGTTCTGAGATCAAGTAAATCTATTCTATATACAACCTATTGTCTGCAATGTTCTCTTTTGTGCAAGTTTGTGTGTGAACGCATCTATATTTATTTATTTTTAATATACATATATATACACTATTCTCTGCAATGCTCTCGTGTGTACAATGAAATGGAAGAAATCATATACGTGTTGTGAAACAACAGTCTGCAAAAATGCAGTTGTGTTTGCCAGAACTTTCGCCCACTTTGGCCCGCTTAGGTCATTGAGGAGATAATCTGAGACAGAAGATCCATATGCACAGTATCCAATAATTGCCACCGCGTAGTATATCGCCATCCCGACGGAATACTGTAAGTAAAGCGCTTTGCGCATGTTTTTGATTGCTGGGTGCTTCAGTGTAGCCTGCAAGGTCCCGCTGATTTCGAAATTAGGGATAATTTGATTAACCAGAGATTAAGAATTTTGAGAAAAATCAAGTGCTCATCACCTGAATTTCAGGTAACATGCCAGAGTTATTCGCAAAGACGAGGGCTGCGATTGCTCCCAAGACATTGAAAACCTTCTGCTGTTCCGTTCCAGGGACATGGTAGTCCTTCGACCTAGAACTGCCTGCAAAAGAAAGACAGTATTACCTTTTGGGAACTCTCGATTTCTTAAAGTGAATGACCCTGAAAAGCTTTTGCAGCGGAGAGATTTTAATGCAGCAACATCCATACCATCGGTGATTGATACTATCATTGCTATCGCAACGTAGACAAACGTTAGGAATGCTGAAATTCCAAACCATGTTCCCATCGCTGACAGATGTGGCACCGAGAAAGCGAAAATGAAATATGTTACTCCTGAAATCATAATGAATTCTGGAAGTTTCAGCCCGACCATCCTGTTGTGATCCATAAAGATGTCCTGTATCATCGTGAAAGGACATAAATGAGAAGCATCCACATGTCTTTCAGACCCAAAAAAGCATGGAGTAACGTACAAACTTCCCTGGAACGCTCTGTCTCATTTTCCTTAAAAACCCAAGAGCCCATTCCTAATTCATATAAAATAACAAGCATGGAGTAAACTGCGTCGTCTGGACTTTTTGGCTGGAATCTGGAATTTTTGGAGAAACTTCTGATTTTTGTTATTTAAATTAAGTTTTTGACTACATCCGAAAAACTTGGAAAAACTTCTGTACTCAGATTGTAAGTTCACACTTGTGATAAAACTCCTAAGGTACTCAGTTTGTAAGTTCACACTTGTGATAAAACTCCTAAAACTCCAAAGATGCTTAGTTTGTAAGTCAACAACAATTCCAACCCTTCCCGCTAGATTCTAGGCAAATTAGAGCTAAAAATAAATGTAAAAAACTCAAAACGTAGGAGGAGACAAGGTAGAACCCATTCCCAAATTCATATAAATTACAAGCCCGACAGCTGAATTGGTTTATTGTCATGAATGGCTCGCGGCGGGGAGTGGTTTATAATAGGGGCAAGTGTCAATAGTGCAATTCCAACCCTTCCCGCTAGATTCTAGGCAAATTAGAGGTAAAAATAAATGTATAAAACTCAAAACGGAGGAGGAGACAAGGTAGAACCCATTCCCAAATCCATATAAATTACAACCAGCTTCCAGCAAGGTTCCCAGTCCTTCCGATTTTGGTTAAGCTTTTTATTGTTTTGGTATATATTAGGCTGAGGAACTGTCGTAATGGTTAAAAGTGGTTGGAATCAGGGTAAAAAAATTTCAAAAATTTTTATAGAAACAGTGTTTGAATCATGTTTTTATCGTGGAAACGAATTCAATACCATCAAAAAAACCTAATTATAAACCTAATTATTATGAACCTAATTATGAAGTTGGCTAACTTTTACTTGAATTCACAAAAATGTACAAAAAATTTTCAAAATATGCCAGAATTTCCATAACTTTTAGGGCAAAAAAACATAATCCTTAGGCTACGGCTATAAATAATCTTAATCTTCATAGTTAGGCTTTATAGTTAGGCTTTATAGTTAGACTAAGGCTATAAATAATTTTCAAAGTCATGCTGCTGTGGTTGAATGGTTAAGTGTGTGTTGCTGTGGTTGAATGGTTAAGTGGATTGTTAGGTAGAGAGGTTTAGTTCCCAAGGGTTTTAGGGAGCATCTGTTCCCAATGTGATTTTTTAATTAAAAATATATATATAATAATCTTTATAGTTGAAAAAAAATATAGAGAAATTATAAGTTTTGTAAGTAAAAAAAAAAAAACGGTTTTCAAACACTATTTTAGATGGGCTGCTGTAAAAGCTGTCCCTTTGTGATGGGCTGCTATTTTAGATGGGCTGCTGTAAAAGCTGTCCCTTTGTTTCTCAATCTAGTACCAAAAACTTAAATTTTGGCATTGTCACTTTTGTATGCGAAAACAATTACCTAGTACCAAAAACGCAAGATTTATATTGTGGCTATTTTTGTATTTGCAAACAACTAGACCATTAGACGAAAAATAAAAATAAAAATGACCATGACCATGCTTTCAAAGTGATTTTCTATGTAAACTCATCACAGCATCAGTGTACAGTCAGATCCTTCTGCCAAGCCTTTTGGTGTAAAAATATCAACCTTTAACCCCATGGCTACCTCAAGCTATCCATAATGCAAACGGGTGTAAGGTGAAGTCCATTAATGTGTTTACAGATTAAGACCAAATATTACTGACAGCGGATAACTTTGAATATAGTTTTCTGGTAATGATCGTTTTCCTTTGAAGTTATAGACTTAAATGTGATAAACACAGCTTCCTAAATAGTCTTATTTTCAAAACACTCTGCAAAACCAATCATTTATCTTCTCAATTGTGACTTGTGATCTCTAAATACTAGGCATTTTTGTAGTTTGTCCACACATGCAAGTACCAAAATCACCTTCAAAGCCTTTCCCGAAAGGAGGAGGAATCCCATGTTGCAGAGTATGAAATGAACAAATTGTAGAGCCCACGATAAATAATACATTTTCCTTCCTGCAATGCACTAGGACAAAAATTGATTAAATCCATTAGGTCAGAAAATAAAAGCATGATACACCTTAAATGGCTCTCTGCAGGTAATTCTCTGATGTCACTGTATCTTTCCACTAAACATTTCTTTCGTATCAACGTATCACTTACCAAATGCGTGGCCAATCAGATCCCTATATCTGATGAAGCGTTGGCCATCTATTATATATAAATCTGAGAGCAGCAAATTGGCATATAGAGAGAAAGCACCTATAACTACCATGCTGATTATTCCCCAGACCAGTCCAAAAGGGACCAGAATGAGATTGGAGAATCCCAAAATATAAACACAGTTGAAGCTCGTGACCAGCAGCAATCCCACCTGGTACCATGGATCTGAACACCATGATCAAAATAAATGGTATTTACATAAACTTTACTAAAATGGGTCAAACATGGAAAAAAAAATTGTAAGCTCTAATGGCCAAAGCTGGAGGTTTTGCTGCGCCCAGTGTGGGGAGATTGCAGGTTACATTGTAGGTTATTTACATTTCTTTATCAGCATTTGAAGAGCAATTATTGTTCAAGTGACACAGTATAGTTAGGCAAATTAATGAAGCACCAATGCAATGAAAATCCATACCATTGTCAATTTTGTGGGCAGATTTCTGGAGAGAATAACTGCATTGATCCTCTGGTTCCAAAGCTTCCACCAGGTTTAGTGATGACCCATTTTCGTTTGCAAAATCTGATTTTCTTGTAGATTCATTTTCTCCATGAAATCCTTCCAAAGAATTGGAATCAACAATAGTTGATTGCATCTTCATTACTGGTGACAATTTTACTGCTGTATATTCAAATTCTTCACAATGAAACCAGCGATGGGTATGATTGGTAGACTACATGTAATCTACCTCTGGTTGTTCTACGTAATTGAAAACATGCATCATGCCAGTTAAAGTACCTGATATAAATATATATATATATATAAAAGTTAAAAGTAGTTGATGCGCAGGAAGAGGGAGCGCCTAATGATGTATCTCCAACAACTAAAGAGCAACCTACCATTATTGTTTGTGCTCAGCCACGCGTAGAAAGCAATATAACCACAGCATCCACGAAAAAGTTGTGCTGTCCTCACACTTATTGTCTGAGTCCAAACGTTCAGGAGAGATACCAAAAAGCACGGCGTATAAACCAAAAATTCATGGAGATTTTATCATTTTCATTGCCATTTGGCCCATCCTAGTTCGTAACAGGGAAGGCAATCGTTTGAAAGTGAAAGCTGTAAACAATGTGGCATGGATGAATAAAAAGGAGATCGTTACACGTAACAGTCATTGGAAAAAGAGCAAAGAGATCCCTTATGCACTCACGGGCGAGCTCAACAGATCAGTAATCACCTAACGAAATATATTTCAAAACATCAAGTAACAGTCTGAAAATAGCCAGGCATTGAAAATTTTCCATGAAGAATCTTCATTACTGAAATGGTTTTCAAACACTAATAGGCTACTAAACAAGGAATATCAAACTTCAATTAAGAATTTGCAAGTGTGATTTGAGGCCACCACCTCTTCATATCACCCTTTTTGTCCCCCACCCATTTCTCATTTGAGGCCACCACCTCCTCATATCACCATTTTTGTCCCCCACCCATTTCTCAATATTCCGTGTTGCTGTGGATCACTATGAGGTGCAGCAAAAAATGGACTCCAAGTATTGAAGTTGTCCCTTTTTCCGTGCAGAATCGATGTGGCCTGCATTGAAGTTGTCCTTTTTTCCGTGCAGAATCGATGTGGCCTGCGCTGTTGGGTGTGGTCTTCACAAGATTTTTATCAAGATTCTCACGGTCAAAATAGGTAAAGAGAACCTAGCCATATTGCTGGTTCTGAATGATTGTTGGAACAGTGTAATATAATTTGAATGGATTGGATTTAACCGTAAAAAACATATCTTTTTCCTTCTATAGAGGATTACATGTAAGATTAAAAAATTAGAATCTTTTACCCATCAAAATTAAAAACCCATAAAGGATAGAATATTACATATAAAGATCCATTATTCATACTAACTAGTTAAACACTTTTAAAAAATGTAATCTCTGTTTAAATAATTAAACACTGGTATAAAAATTGAAAAGACTTAACCTACCTAGTTGTGTGATGGTCATAGTAATGCCCAATTCAAATCTAACGAGGGATGTATGGACAACATTAACGTGTGCTTATAAACTCGCAGTGCTCAACATTGCATATAGTGCTCAATATTCAATAGCCATATATATATATTTATTTATTTATTTATGTTAATTATTTAAAACATTTAATAATAAGATATATAATTTATTATTATAAATTATAATATATATTTAGAAGAAAATTGAAGGTGGTCATGGGTTATATCCACAAAAATCTTGGACATGCGACTTCCTAATAAAAAGCGTATTTAACAACGGGGCCTGGACCAGTTGAGCTAACCCTGGGGCTATTAGTTTAGTTAACTTATATATATATATATATATTATATATAATTAACATTTAATTAATAGAGAAAATATACTTTATTATTATAATATATATTTAGAATTTATGATGATTATTGTTTAATTAGTTTAGTTAACCTTAAAAAAAGTAAGAGAGTGTTTGGATTTCCTTAAAATGTTATTTTTATGTTGGATAAATATTAGAGAAAAGTATTTCAATATTAATTTAGAGGGTTACAAAAGTTAATATTGTGACAAATAATTTAAAATTGTGATTTATTTGCATATACTTAGGAGAAAATGTTTTTCATCTTTAACCCTCTTAGTACCATAAAGAAGACAAATTCTTTCATCTCATGGTATTTTGGAAATCGTCCAATGCGCAATTTTACTATGCAACTTGTGAGAGTTTGTTCTTATTTTATCAATGTTAATTTTTCTTTCTGCAATTAGTTAAAACAAAGAGATACATTTGATTTTCTAGATTAGGGTTGACCAAGTCCTGATAGTATCTTAATTTTATTTTTCCTTTAAACTTTTATTGCACCACAGGATCTCCTTAAATTTAGATGTAATAATATTTTATACAATGTTCTGAATGGATTATTCTTTTATTTTCCATTGATTTAGCCAAGACATATCACCTTTATGCCATCCCCACTTGAGTGGCTCATAGTGTTGGCTAAACTTTAAAACAAATTTTGGGGACTCTTGTTGTCCATGTTGTTTATCTCGTTATTTTGCTTTAACTACCTAATCATAGTCATGCTCTAAAGGATGTGTCAATAGTTCAAGTAGTAGGTCAACTAGCTGAATTAATCACAAGGAAAATTTTAATGGAAAATATATATTGATCTTGGAAACCCTGTAGTTACCATTTTCATTAAAAATATTCCTATAGAAAACACCCTAAATGAACTAGGGGCCGCAATTAATATCATGATTGTTACCACCATAGAAATGCTACAATTAGAAAACCCTTGGCATACACCTACGGTGCTTGAACTTGCTAATAGATCTCGAATCAAGCCCACTGGTGTCCTAGATGATGTTATCGTGACATTGGATTCATGGGAGTGTCTTTTGGATTTCTTAGTAATTCAACCAAAAACCACTATGAATGGCTAGGGCCTTTAGCTACAATTTATGCTTTCATTGGTTGTAGATCTAGAGAAATTACCATTTCCAATGGAGCCTCCATGAAGAAACTTATTTATATCCAATGGAAAAACCTATGATAGAATATTTTTTGTGGATTGAAGATCCTTATGAGAATGGAGGAAATGTACAACCACTTTTGACCATCAAACAATCAAGGGAGTTAAAAGGACAAACTGAAGATAACCTATTAAATCAATGCCCTTATGCTACAAACTATATCCAATATCTTGAATTGTTTCATATATATAATCTGACATATTTTTAGAGATTTTTTAGGAATATTATGATTCGTCAATATAACTCCCTCCTCCCACATCCACCCAAGTAACCATGTCAACCAAGCTAAACATGAGACGAGAGGCTATTATGATCAAATTTGACCTCTTAAGTAACCTTAAGGAAGTGGAATCGACGAAACATCACACATAGTCATTCAAGGTCATCAACAGAACCCTCAAGAGACAAGTCAGCCACTCAAACAGCATGTCCTTGGTTCCCACTATTGTTCTGGACCTCTAAGGCCATAGTCGCTCTCATGCTATGGGCAAGGGAGCGACCACGGACTTAAAGTCGCACTCATAGGCCTACATGCCAACGATTGTGGACCAAACTTGCCAGTCTTGTGCTAGCAACCCTAGGATTTAAGCCACTTTTTCAGGCCCAGAGCCTAGGTGACTGCCTAGAATGGAATGAAAGCTCTGAATCAAGTATAGGGAAACAATGATGCAAAAGTAAATAGTTGATCAGACTTTAACCAAACCCCTATTATCCATGACAGGCATTTCGTCAAACATATTGTCAACATGTAACCTACAGGTGTAAACAACAGAATTAAGTGTAGGGAATCTCATACTTATCTGAGAATCTTCATGAACCATTGTTTCCTCATGTCATTTGTTGCTTTACCACTTATTAGTTCATAGATACCATATGCATTCAAATACAAGTAAAAACATGTTGAGATCCATACACAGTTGTTGTCACAAAATATACATCTAACGAGCATAATAGGAACAAAATTACAATGAACATATCAACCATCAAAATTCATATATATATATATATATATACACATGAAAATCAATGGAATGAATTTCTCATTAATCAATGAAATGAACCAACCGGAGATGGGACTACCATGTTCCACATGACCATATATTGGTTGAACCAAGTCTATCTTCAACCAATCACCCACGTGCCATATTCCAAGCATGAATGTGGGACTCATAGAACACATCAAAAACACCAACCAATGTGGATGTCACTGGATTTCTCCGCCTACACCGTGAGGAATTTGAGTGCCTCCTAGTCTCTCAGGATTTACCATGCATCCACATTCTGATCTAGGGATCATTTGGCCCTACACTAAGACATACTCTCTAGGATTTACCATGCATTCCATCCCATAATCACTAGGCCCAATGGAGAGAAAATCCACCTTTTGGCTTTACCGTATATCCCGCCATTCATCGGCAAGGATTCCTAGGCCCATCAAGGCACACAATCTGACCTTACCGCAACCCACAGTCTAGTTCAAGGGTTACTAGGCCAATGGATTTATGCATCCTCAGTCCAATTCAGGGACCACTACACCATTTGTTTGTCAATTTGGAGATCCACCCCAATAAAATTCGAATCCAATCTAGTCATCCCACATAAACCAAATGAGAGAACCCATCTCATCAAAGCTATCAGGAAATGGTAAGGCTAGGCTGAAAATATTGTCACACCTGGAAAAACCCATGCCATGGTAGAAAAAAAACACATGCAATCCCATGCATGTCAAATCTAGCAAGGAAAATACACATGCAAGTTGATACCTGCAATGAAGCCTGATGTAGTTGCTTGATCCTGCCCTTCCCTGCTTGATCTTTGATTCCTCTTGCCTTCTTTGCCTTTCTTGCTCCAATGCCAAAGTGCTCCAAGAAAACTCTAAGTGTCCAAGAATGTGTGTGTGAGAGAGAGAGAGAGAGAGAATAATGACAGAGCTCCAAAGTTAAACTGACCAAAGGTTACCAACTAATCCTCAGAAGCCTTTTTATGGATGAGGCCTCTATTTTCTTCATTTTCCATTATTTTCCTTCATTTTCTTCCTCGGATGCAGCCTGTGACCTTTCACCTCCTCTTTCTCCTAATTTCCATTATTTTCATAAATAATTGTGCCAAAAATGTCATTTTTCCTTGTAATGCCTTAGCCATTTCCTTTGCCAATTTATTTAGCCATAAACAACCAAATGAACACCCCATAGGATGTCTTGCCCAACATTCAGCTTGGAATAAGTGTCTCATTCATCCGTGGTTATTGTTTTTAACTTTTATTACATGAAATTTTCACCAAGGCTGTTACAGAACCCTCCCCCTTGGGGGACACTGTCCTCGGTGTTCAATCACACATATACCTCAGCAAGCTACTGAAAGAAGGTGTACCACTCATGTAGCTTTATAGCATAGATCGATGCAGTATTTACAATGAAGGACCCACTCAAGAGAAGAACATCATGACAACATGACAACATACTACACAATGGAGCTTTATATCACTGCTCATTACGGTATTTACAATGATCATCATGTTGAGTGCCAATCCACATGACATCATAACATCATGATAACATAACCACATGATAGCATAATAACATGATAACATAACCATAATGATATGACACCCATACCGCATAGTGGAGCTTTATAGCATAGCTCCTTACAGTATTTACATCCATACACGGGTCTACATATAGCAACATCATCAAAAATATATATACCAAAACATATATCAAAATGTATATTAAACACCATGTCTAAGCATATATCAAAACATCATATAGCATATATGAAAACATCATAAAGCATATATCAACCACCATAAAGCATATATCAAACCACCATAAGCAAATACCAAATCACCATAAGAAAATACCAAACCACCATGTCAAGTTGCTTTGCCTCAACTGGAAAACAAGGAAGGATACATGGCATGCATCTGATCTGCCATATCCCATGTAGCTTCATCGGTCCCAAAGTGATTCCATTGCACTTTAACTTGCTTGATTGCTCGGTTCCGGAGCATGAGCACCTTTTTCTACAATATACACTGAGGCTTCAGTTGGAATTCTCCATCTGGTTTCACCTACAATATAGACCATTCAATTACATGATCAACATCCTTAACATAATTCTTAAGCAAAGATACATGGAAAACATTGTGGACTTTCATTGTTGGAGGTAATGAAAGTCGATAGGCTACTGGACCAATCCTCTCAATGATACTGAAGGGTCCACAAAACCGTGGTGCCATCTTGGCAAATGACCCAATCTACAAGGAGATCTTCTTCAGTTTGATGTGCAAGTACACTTGTTCCCCAACCTGGAACTCCTTGAACAACTTGTTCCTATCTTCATAACTCTCCTGCCTATCATGTGTTGCCTTGAGATTCTTCTTAATCACATGCATCTCTTGTTCCATGTCTACCAACATATCTGGTCCAATCAATTCTCTGCTAACCGGATCACTCCAACTGATAGGAGTGCTACAACTCCGCCCATAATGTGCCTTAAAAGGACTCATCCTCAATGACTCTTGTTAACCATTGTTGTATGCAAACTCTACCAAAGGGAGATACCCTTCCCACTTCCATTGTTTATGCATTACATACATCCTCAACATGTCCTTTAATATCTTGTTGACCCTATTTGTCTGTATATTTGTCTGCGGATGATAAGTTGTGTTGAAGGCCAACTTTGTGCCCAAACCTGCAAATAACTCTTTCCAAAACTTGGAAGTGAACTTCGCATCCCTGTCTAACACAATCTTCTTTGGAACACCATATATTCTAACCACATCTCGGATGAACACATGTGCCACATCACTAGTTGAGAACATAGACTTCACTGGAATGAAGTGTGCAACCTTTTTTAACCTGTCCATAATGACCATGATGGAATCATGTTGCTTCACTATCTTCAACAACCCTGTGATTAAGTCCATGGAAATGGCCTCCCATTTCCATTCTGGAATTGCAATCAACTGTAGCAGTCCACCTGGAGGTTTTCACTCACCTTCACTCACTGACAGTCAAAGCAGCTAGCCACAAACTCTGCTACATCACTCTTCAAATTCACCAAATAGTAATATCTCTTCACCATTGTCAGTGTCTTCTGATAACCCGGGTGACCTGAATATGGTTTCACATGAAATTCCCTCAAGATCACCTTCTTGAGCTCACTACTATCTTGTACATATATCCTGTCTTTGAACCTGACCAATCCATCTGCTGCAAGACAATAGTCCAAATCCTGTGCACCTGCACCCATAACTGTACTCTACTACAACCTGTGCACCTGCACCTGTACCTGTACTCTGCTGCGACTTGTGCACAATCTCCATATGCCTGACATCCTGTTGACCTGCCTGCAAGATCTTGTCCTGTAAATTTGTCCCATAAGAGATCATAGCTTCCAAGTATTGTACTTATACCTATTTGCTGAGAGCATCTGCCACCTTATTCTCTTTACCCTTGATGTACCCGATCTCAAAATCAAACTCGTTGATCTTGGCCAACCATCTATCCTACCTGGCATTCAAATTCGGTTGGTCAAACAAATACCTCAACCCAATGTGATCACTCATAAGTACAAATCTCCTGCCAAGAATATAGTGTCTCCACATCTTCAATGCATGCATAATCATTGCTAGCTCAAGATCATGTGTCAAGGTAATTCTGCTCATGCTTGTTGAGTTTTTGGGACTCATAGCATACCACCTATTCATCCTGTGGACTCTACCAAGCCCTCTCTTGCAAGCATTTGTGCATACCACAAACTCTTTGTCTAGATCTGCAATCTGTAGTACTGGTGCATGTGTCAATAATTGTTTAAGCTTCTCAAAGCTAGCCTGGCACTCCTCTATCCATTCGAACTTCTTAACTTTCCTTTGCAATGATGTAATAGGATTAAAAACTATGAGAAGTCCCTGATGAACCTTCTATAATAGCCTGCCAAACCCATGAAACATCTCATCTTATCCACATTCTTAGGAGCTACCCACTCCATGATGGCCCTTATCTTCTCTGGATCTACTGTAATTCCCTCCTTGGACACCACATGCCCCAAGTAGTGTACCTCAGTCTGAAATAAACTACACTTGTTGATCTTAGCATACAAATGATGCTCTCTCAAAAATCTCAACACTATTGTTAAGTGCTTGGCATGCTCTTCCTCATTTTTAGAATATACCAGGATATCATCAATGAACACAATAACAAACTTATCCATATATGGATGCAACACGCTATTCATAAAGCACATGAATGTAGCTGGAGGATTATTTAATCCAAATGGAACAACAACAAACTCATGATGCCCATACGTGGTCCTGAACGCGATCTTGTAAATGTCCCCCTCTTTGATGTGTACCTGATGGTATCCAGATTTTAATTCAATCTTCGAGAACAATGTTTCTCCCTTCATATGATCGAACAAGTCATCAATCCTCAGTAAAGGGTATATGTTCTTGATAATCACTTTGTTTAACTTCCTGTAGTCAATGCATAATCTGAGAGTACCATATTTATTCCTTACAAACAAGACCAGTGTGCCTTAAGGTGATACATTAGGCCTAATGTATCCCTTGTCCAAAATTTCCTTCAATTGCAATTTTAACTCAACCAACTCAGGTGTGCTCATCCTGTAAGGTGCTTTTAATGTTGGTGTTTCCCTTGGCACTAACTCATTAGAAAATTTGACCTCCCTGTGAGGTGGCAACTATGTAATGTCCTCAGGAAATACATCTTGAAACTGCTGCAACATTGGGTATCTACTCAACACATTTGCATCCTCAACCTCCTTACCCTTATCACTAGAAATGTGTACTACAAATAGCTTGCATCCTTTCCTACAGCTACGCTTTGTTTGCATAGTTTTCATCATCCTAACTGATGGGACTTTCTTCTTACCCTGTAAGACTCTTGGTTCTCCATTTTCATCAACACACTCAATAGCTTTTTCATAGCAGTCAACCTTGGTTCTATGTAGATATAACCAATCCATGCCCAACAACATATTGTATGATCCCAATGGTAACACATTCAAATGTATTGTTGTAGGCATACCATTTAAATGAAATGCACAAGCTCTTACCCATTGATGAACTCGCTTCTTTATACCTATAGCCAACTGCACTAACCAAGACTTTGCATGCATTTCCTTATTCAAACCACACTTATCCACCAAGTCAGGACTAACATAGTTATAATTAGATCCAAGGTCAATCAAAATAGAAATAACTTGATCATAGATCTTACTGTCCATCTCAATGATAGATGCATGGTGTTTTTCTTTCCCATTGTCCACTGCTACATAGATACGTGGAATACTCTAGTCAACATCCCCAATAGTATGCACCTCTTGTGCATTGTATATCTTAGGCCTTCCGCCCTAATGTTGTGGATAATCTCTCCTAAGGTGTTCCTCACCACATGTCCAACACTCCAGCTGACCAGTGACCTCACCTTTATGTTGTTGTTGTTGTTGTTGTGACCCATGTCCCTGTCTAGCTGCATCAAATCTCTTTTGTGGAGCCACATTTTCTTCCCATCTACATGTTGAGGCCTTGTCCTCTTAGGCTGCCATTTACCTCTACATGTTTCTTTTCCCTTCCATCCATGTTGAGATTCATTCTTACACTTTGATTTCTCATAGCAATGCTTCAATTTCCCAATAACTTTCTCAAGTGACCGAGGCTCATCATACTCAATCTGATCTCTAAATGCTAATGGAAAACCACTGACAAATATCTAAACTTTATCCTTCTCATCAATAAGATACGGTGCGTACCTCAATAGTTCCAAAAACTTGGTTGTGTACTTTGTGTTTGTCATTGATCCCATCTTTAACTCATATAATTATTTAGACTTACTGTCATAGTACCTTTCTAGCAAGTACTTCTTCCTGAAAATCCTCTTGAATTCCCATCAACTCAAGTCATATGTCCTTATGTCTCTAATCCGCTTAACATCTTCCCACCAAATGTTTGTTTTACCCTTCAAGCTGAAGATAGTTATTCTAGCCTTCATGTTATCTGTGTACTCATGCGACTTAAAGAATTTGTTCATCCCAAGTATCCAAGCCTATGCACCTTCTGGCTTCTTCACATATCCATCAAAAGTAGGTGGTTTTTCTTTCTTGAATTCATTTTATAAGTATCTCCTAGAATTCCTCCTGTAAGGATGATAGCAATGACGATCATGGTGTCTATCAGAACCAGGACTAGAATAACACATGTGCTCATCACCCCTGTTTTTCAAAGCGTCCAACAACCTGCCATCTCTCACTGTGTTAGATCTATCTGGCTTGTGTCTACCAAGAGATCTACTGGCATATGCACCATTAGTTTTATCCTCATTTGCATGGTTGACATGAAGCATCCTTTTTCATTGCGGTTCTGGCAAACTCTGAAGAAGTATAGCATCTGCTTGCTTCTCTTGCGCCTGTATGATCTAGTCATAATTCGCCTTACAACTCCTTATCTCTTCCTTCAAACTTCTCAATGTAACTGCCAAATTTGAAGAGTTCACAACACCATACTACTCTTCGGATTCATAGCGAGAGTCTCTATAATCAACCATCTTACTAACCATTTGATACTTCTCTTCCTGCAATGCATAATATGTCAGATAAATCAAATCACAATAAACCAATGTACCTTAGTATAGCTTGGGGAGGATATCTTGTCTGGAAGATCACCAAATCAACTTCATACATGTATAACATAATCATAAAAGCATATAGACATATGCAAATAAATGTATCAACACCTAAACATCACTCTAACTTGGGTCCAGTAATCAATGCAAGGCCATGTCAACACTGCATGTCATGACCTCGTGCATGACAACAATCATTACTCCATTGTACACATTTCCACATGCAACCAATAGTATGCATAAGAAATGCCTAGCCAACTACAAATACGCATAAACACATGTAGTCGAACATAATCGATCAGTTCTTTCAATCAACCTACAAGACTAATACATGTAATTAAAATATCCCAAAATGTAACCTAACATACAAGGATGTAACTAGGTGACATAAAATCGACATGTAAGCTACAAATAACCATATACAGTCATTCACATACTCATGTCAAATACTCTTCATGAAATCAACATAAAATCCTCCATGATAACCATATTACAACCCTAATCCAACATCAAGCAATTGCAACAAGTATATAGTGTAAGAGACACACATGCAGCTGACATGCATGTATGACCAACACATTCAACCCATCCATTCTGAGAATTGAACCATGCTCGAATACCACTCTATAACACCCTCCTCCCACATCCACCCAAGTAACCATGCCAACTGGGGTAAGCATGAGACGAGAGGATACTATGATCAGATTCAACCTCCTAGGTAACCTTAAGGAAGTGGAATCAGCAGAACATCACACACAGTCATCCAACATCATCAACAGAACCCTCAAGAGACAAGTCAGCTACTCAGACAACCTATCCCTGGGTCCCACTATTGTTCTAGACCTCTGAGGCCATAGTCGCTCTCATGTTATGGAAACAGGAGCGATCATAGACCTAAAGTCATTCTCATAGGACTACATGTCAGAGACTATGGACCAAACTTGTCAGTTATGTGCCAACGACCCCGGGATTTAAGCCACTTTTCCAGTCCCAAAGCCTAGGCCACTGCCCAGAATGGAATGAAAGCTTAGAATCAAGTAAATTACATGGAAACAATGATGCAAAAGTAAATAGTTGATCAAGACCTTAATCAAACACCTACTGGCCATGACAGCCATTCCATCAAACATATTGTCAACATGTAACCTACAAGCAAAAACAACATAATTAAATATAGGGAATCTCATACTTCTCAATGTAACTGCCAAATTTGAAGAGTTCACAACACCATACTACTCTTCGGATTCATAGCGAGAGTCTCTATAATCAACCATCTTACTAACCATTTGATACTTCTCTTCCTGCAATGCATAATATGTCAGATAAATCAAATCACAATAAACCAATGTACCTTAGTATAGCTTGGGGAGGATATCTTGTCTGGAAGATCACCAAATCAACTTCATACATGTATAACATAATCATAAAAGCATATAGACATATGCAAATAAATGTATCAACACCTAAACATCACTCTAACTTGGGTCCAGTAATCAATGCAAGGCCATGTCAACACTGCATGTCATGACCTCGTGCATGACAACAATCATTACTCCATTGTACACATTTCCACATGCAACCAATAGTATGCATAAGAAATGCCTAGCCAACTACAAATACGCATAAACACATGTAGTCGAACATAATCGATCAGTTCTTTCAATCAACCTACAAGACTAATACATGTAATTAAAATATCCCAAAATGTAACCTAACATACAAGGATGTAACTAGGTGACATAAAATCGACATGTAAGCTACAAATAACCATATACAGTCATTCACATACTCATGTCAAATACTCTTCATGAAATCAACATAAAATCCTCCATGATAACCATATTACAACCCTAATCCAACATCAAGCAATTGCAACAAGTATATAGTGTAAGAGACACACATGCAGCTGACATGCATGTATGACCAACACATTCAACCCATCCATTCTGAGAATTGAACCATGCTCGAATACCACTCTATAACACCCTCCTCCCACATCCACCCAAGTAACCATGCCAACTGGGGTAAGCATGAGACGAGAGGATACTATGATCAGATTCAACCTCCTAGGTAACCTTAAGGAAGTGGAATCAGCAGAACATCACACACAGTCATCCAACATCATCAACAGAACCCTCAAGAGACAAGTCAGCTACTCAGACAACCTATCCCTGGGTCCCACTATTGTTCTAGACCTCTGAGGCCATAGTCGCTCTCATGTTATGGAAACAGGAGCGATCATAGACCTAAAGTCATTCTCATAGGACTACATGTCAGAGACTATGGACCAAACTTGTCAGTTATGTGCCAACGACCCCGGGATTTAAGCCACTTTTCCAGTCCCAAAGCCTAGGCCACTGCCCAGAATGGAATGAAAGCTTAGAATCAAGTAAATTACATGGAAACAATGATGCAAAAGTAAATAGTTGATCAAGACCTTAATCAAACACCTACTGGCCATGACAGCCATTCCATCAAACATATTGTCAACATGTAACCTACAAGCAAAAACAACATAATTAAATATAGGGAATCTCATACTTATCTGAGAATCACCATGAACCATTATTTCCTCATGTCATTTGTTGTCTTATCACTTATTAGGTCATAGATACCATATCCATTCAAATATAAGTAAAAGCATGCTGAGAGCCATACATAGTTGTTGTCACAAAATATACATCTAACCAGCATAATCGGAACAGAATTACAATGAACATATCAGCCATAAAAATTCATATATATATATATATATATATATATTAATATATATATACTTGAAAATCAATGGAATGAATTTCTCATTAATCAATGCAATGAACCAACCGGAGATGGGACTACCACGTTCCACCCGATCATAGATTGGCTGAGCCAAGTCTCTCTTCAGCCAATCACCCCCGTTCCATATTCCAAGAATGAATGTGGGACTCATAGAACACATCAAAAATACCAATCAATGTGGATGCCACCAGAGTTCTTCACCTTCACCGTGAGGAATTTGAGTGCCTCCTAGTCTCAGGATTTACTGTGCATTTGCAATCTGATCCAGGGATCACTAGGCCCTACACTGAGACATACTCTCTAGGCTTTACCTTGCATTCCATCCTAGAATCACTAGGCCCAACAGAGACAAAATTCACCTCTTGCCTTTACCGTATATCCCGTCATTCACCGGCAAGGATTCCTAGGCCCACCAAGGTACACAATCTGGCTTTAACGCAACCAACAATCCAGTTCAGGGGTTACTAAGACAGTGGATTCGTGCATCCTTAGTCCAGTTCAGGGACCACTATACTATATGTTTGTCAATTCGGAGATCCACCCTACTCAGCTTCGAATCCAATCTGGCCATCCCACATAAACCGAATGACAGAACCCATCTCATCAAAGCTATCAGGAAATGGCAAGGCTAGGCTGAAAATACTATCACACCTGGCAAAAACCATGCCATGGTAGAAAAGAAACACTTGCAATCCCATTCATGCCAAACCTAGTAAGGAAAATACACATGCAATTCGATACCTGCAATGAAGCCTGGTGTCGCTACGTGATCATACCCTTCCCTGCTCTATCTTGCTTCCTCTTTCCTTCTTTGTCTTTCTTGCTCCAATGCCAAAGTGCTCCAAGAAAATTCCAAGTGTCCAAGAGTATGAGAGGGAGCATAATGAGAGAGATCCAAAGGTTACCAACTGAACTTCATAAGCCTTTTTATGGATGAGGCCTATATTTTCTTCATTTTCCATTATTTTCCTTCGTTTTCCTCCTCACATGCAACCTGTGACCTTTCACCTCATTTTCCTCCTAATTTCCATTATTTTCATAAATAATTGTGCTAAAAATGCCATTTTACATTTTAATGTCTTAGCCATTACCTTTGTTAATTTCCTTAACCATAAACAACCAAATGAACACCCCCTAGGATGTCTTGCCCAACATTCAGCTTGCAATAACTGTCCCATTCATCCGTGGTTATTTTTTTAACTTTTATTACATGAAATTTTCACCAGGGTTGTTGCAATCACACCCATTATCTCTTATTGTGTCCGTTCTAAAGAAAGCTCAGATTTCAATAGTGTTCTCGTTGGGATCGATCCAAAAAAGTTTCTACACATTAATGTTAATCTTAGTCAAGAACAATAAGAGAAACTAATCCATGTACTGCAAGAACAATCTAGTGAATTTGCATGCAATTACCAAGACATCCATGGCATTCATCCTAGTACTTGTCTACACCACATCTATCTTCAAGAAAATGTTAGACCTATTAGGTCGCCCCAATACCACATGAATCTCACTTTAAAAGACATGGTAAAGGAAGAAATACAAAAACTTTGAAATGCTAATTTCATATATCTTATATATGATAGTAGATGGGTTTCTCCACTAGTAGTGGTACCTAAGAAAAATGGTAAATGAAGAATTTGTATCAATTATGGAGAATTAAACAAAGCCATTTTAAAAGACTATTTTCCATTACCATTTATTGATCAAGTATTAGGTACTTTGTTAGGGAAACAATATTTTTTTTTCTAGATGGCTTTAAGGTGAAAGCATGAAGATGGGTTACACTTTTGGGCCAAATGTGGCGATGAAATTTCAAGTTTTTCCTTTTTAATCAAATTAAAGCCCTCAAAATTCATATAAGCATTGTGAATTTTGATTCGAAGTAAAGGGATAAATTGTGGAGAATTCTATTTTTGTACTAATGATATTTTTTGCAAAAATATTTATTGTCGTATAATATGTCAATTTTCCATTAAATGAAATGTTTGTCCTTGCAAATTTTTACACATCTTAAGAGGTATGTGTGTGTTCATGTACCATAACTTAGTCTAAAATGTGTAATTTTTAAAAAATATATATATAAGCATGATCTACACAGAGAGAGTTAAGTTTTTTATATTAAAAAATATTTTTTATTATTTTTCGAAGTTGGCGAAGTAATATTCAATTGCATTTTGCAGACACGCGTTCACATAAAAAAAAATCAACTATTTAAATAAATTTAAAAACAAAAGGTACCCTTTTGAAGAGGACTCGTAAACAAAGATACTGGTATATTTTGAAATTTTTTTGATGTGTATATTTTATGATATTGGTTTTTTATTCAACCTCTTTAAAACAATTCAAAAAAAAAATCAAGAATTATGTTTAAAAGAAATTAGATGAAAAATATCATATGACTTCAAAAATTTCATACTCATATGCCATTGGATATAGAATTCCTTCATGAATCCAACATGATCAACTTTGCCACCTGAGGAAAAATTTAGCCCTAAGTCCGCTAGGATACAAAATCGAGTTGCAGAAAATTTTGCAAAACGGGTGTTGAAATTGCTAATTTTAGGACTTAAGAGGCTCGATCGAGCACTTAAAGTGCTCGATTGAGTGCCTAAATTTGAAATTTAAATAGATCGCTTGAGGGTTTCGTAAACCCTCAATTGATACATTTACATGGTTAACAGAAGCTCGATTGGGCCTCTATTAAAAAAAAAAAAATTGAATAATCTAAAATTAAACTTCTACCTTGTTTTAAAATTTCAAATATTATTAGAATTTTTGTTATAATGTCATGTAAAAAACTTATTAAATTT
>APFE030735389.1:0-21778 GCA_000404065.3 Pinus taeda | reverse complement strand
TAAAGAAATAAAACCTAAAAAAATTCAATTGGAAGATATGAAGTGCTCTATGTATCTTTGATGGAGGTTTCTGGAACATTAATATTTTGGAAAATTTTAGATAATATTTCCATGGAAAATTATAATTTTCCCTCCAAGTGAATGTACAACACACATTTGAATCTTGCATTATATAGTCTATATATATTGTAGACATAATAAAAATAAAAAAAAAAATTTATTTAAACTATATATTTTAATTGGCATAGTATTTTAAAATTTTCGAATATTAGAGTGAGGGAGAGTGGGAGAGAAGGGTAAGAGAGAGATGGGGGGGGGACACAAAGATGGAGAGAGGGAGAGGAGGAGAGAGTCTCCAAGAAAGAGATGGAACTTGAGAGATGGTGTTGGAGGAAAAGATAGGGAAGGAAGAAGTTCAAGACATATAGATAGATAAAGGTGGAGAGAGAGAGTGTGTGACAAGGGACAGATGGAGAAAGAGTGTGTATTTTTGGGGGTGAGATAGAAAGACAAAGAAGGACCCTAGATGGAGAGAAGGGGGAGAGAGAATGAGAGAGGGAGGGAGATAGTGTTGCAGGATGAAGCTCGAGAGAGAGAGTGATTGAGTGAGTGATGTGGGGGAGAGACATAGGGAGGTGGGAGAGAAAGGAAGAGAGAGAATACTTGAGAGGGAGGGAGAGAGAGGGAGGTAAGAAGAAAGACATATAGAGAGAAAAAGGTGGAAAGAGAGAGAGAGAGGAAGTGGCAAGGGAGAGGGAGAGAGAGAGAGAGGGAGTGACAAGGGAGATGGAGAGAGAGGGAGAGAGGAGAGTAGGAGGGAAGAGAGAAAGCAGGGGAGACAGAGGGAGAGAAGGTGAGATAGAGGGAGAGAACAGGAAGAGAGAGAGAGAGAGGGAGAGGGAGAGGGAGGGAGATATAGATAGATATGGAGAAAAAATGTGTATGTTTGTGGGGTGATATAGAGAGATGAAGAAGGACAGACAGAGGGAGATAGAGATATAGATGGAAGGGGGAGAGAGGGAAGAAGAGAAATTCTAATCATATTCGAGTTTTTAAAAATTGAATAAAACTTAAATTTCCATCATAAGGAATTGATTGAAATACTTGAATAACTACTTGTAAATTTAGGAAAGTTGATACCACTATATAAAATTATAAAAATGCTATCATATATTGTTGTTTGACCTTTATATTAAATTTCAATATGATTGACTTATATCATGTTATGGCTAAGCTCTTGTAGATAATCTCAAAATAAATAATGATGAATAAAACCTATTTGTTGTTTACATGACATCTTTTAATATTAAAATTGAATAAAACTTATTTCAATAATATTTTGTGTTTTTTAATTGAACCTTGAGGTTAGAAATTGATTGAAATACTTAAAAAAGTTGCCCATGCATTGTGTTATATGGGTGGGTCACAACTTTTTTCATATATATATATGACTTTATAATTCAAATAATTTATTTTTAAAATTGAATTGTAATAACATACATGTTGATTGCACTAAAAGACACTTTCTGAAGTTTAATATGAAGCATGAGTGGAATTATTTTCATGTTCAATATTAAATCAATACATGATATATTCTAGTTCATTTTAAGTATCAAAGTGACTTGCATCATAACTTCTAAGATTGTACTTATTTTCTCCCTCTATGAAAATAGAAATCAAAATTGAATATATATTTTACTAATAATAGTATATAAAAAATTAGCTAAATAATTTTAACAGATCCATTTAAACTTCAAAAATTAATGAGCATCCATAAACAATATTAATGCAAATCCATAAATTGAAATAGTGAATACATGTATCAATAAACTATCCACGGATTAAAATATATAACAACTAAAAATATCACATGAAATCCATAAACTAAAATAATAAGCATCCACAAAGTGAAATAATAGGCGTCCATGCACTAAAATAATGTCCATGATGTACATCCATAAACTATCCATGTATGAAAATATACAAAGTATGTATCACACGTGAATATGCCATATGAAATGAGCCTGAAAATATACAAACTATGACACTCTAAGTACCACAATATAACACATTCAAATTCAAACTAATTATATCAGTATTTAAAAAAAATAAACAATATGGAAATAAATTATATTGAACCACATTTTTAATTACATATATACATGAATCTACTAACCTCAGTCGATTCCAAATGCAAGTCTGATAGGATGGCGATCTAATCATGAATTTGGGTTTGGTGCTTCCCTGCATGTGGCTCGATGATTGGGGCCTGCATTGATGGACCTGCATCATCGGTGCCTCTAAACCCAGAATCCCACTCATGTCTCCACATAATAGTGGCGTCAAAGGCACTTTGCATATGGGCATATGTACACAATGGTAAGGACAAATTATAATTAGTCTACATATTAATTAGCATATTTATGTAACTTAAAAAAAAATGTTGAAATCTTAGGAATAAAAAAGTTTGCCCCAATTGTTGGTCTATGTAGTTGTACATACTAGCTCTCCTCCACATTAGTGAACATATTATAGGGTGGAGGTGGAGGTGGAGGAGAATCCATGGAAACATGCTCTGGTCGAGGATGCACTGGTTGATCAACTACCTCATTGAATGACCTCGTAATCTCATCCATGTAGCTGGGACATGTCTACATGCTATCATGAACTTATTAATATAAATGTAATCTAATTCAAACTAGAAATTTTAATATAAATAATTATGCATAATTTGACAATAAGAGTCAAAAGTTTCGAATATATATGTACCTCGTCTATGTCACGCGGGCCATGCACCCTCAAGTCTCACGAATGGCATCACGATACATACATGTATGTGTCAAAATATGATCAAAGGGTAAACTCGCAAGAAATGCATCATCATATAAGGGCACTAGTGGGTCACGAGGCAGTGGTGGTGGTCTCTCCATGTAATGTAACATGCGCACTAGCCAATGATGCTCGCATGATGCCTGTAATAGTATCTCGTGTCTCACCACTGAGGTACGACATCTTCTTTAGCTCTCTAGGTAATACCAAGCTCTGAGACGGTAGTGGAAAGAATCTCAAAGGTAGTGGTACATGTTCAAGGTCCCTACAATCTCCCTCGCGCTCATAGGTATGCCCTATGCTAGTACCATAAAAACAAGATCTTGTAGCATTGTAATCCGGCCTCATATGTAACACAAACTCTGCATATAAATGTTTAGAAAAATAAATGGTGGCCCCGTCATGGTTGGGGAACTTGCCCCGAGCTCTAATGAATCTATCATACAGGAAAGGGGTTGCATGAACATTACTAAAATATTTCAGTGGGATTGGACCTGTATGTCTCGCAGGGAGATTTGGTGGGATGTCGAAAAAATCCCCCTGAACATCAATATCCTTTGTTGCCTCTTTCACCACCTCCAAAGAATATGGGCCTCTAATCTCATGCCTCTTGACCCTATGTATGAATTTTAATATGTGGTTATGTGGGCTCGACCTTTGGTATGCCTTGATCAGCCTAGTCATGTTATCCATCATCAAAGACAATGCAAGATGAGTTGGTGAATTTCCAGGGATATTATGTATCTCTGTTGTGATCCATCCTCTAATGTGATCTGAGTTGTAGAATCATCCCAAAGAGGGATTGATGTTGCACTTCGACCCTCACCTTCGGCCTGCTGAGCACCTGAAAATCATAAACATAATTTAACTTATATATAATTAACAAACTAGAAGCATAATAACATATAAATTAAATTCAAACACATCAGTTGAAGACAATTTCAAGACATAAATGTAGAAAGTTTAAATAGGATTTAAAAATGCAAGAGGTGTACCTGAAATGGGTGAAGAAGGTCCGCTAGATGTAGTATGATCATGAATAGAGACAGAAACACTGCCATTGACACTCTGACTTGTTGAAGAACGTAACCAGGTTTGGTCTTCATAATTGTACTTAAGCCATAATGAAATATATTTATCAAAAGAAATCAAAAAGAAAATTTTATTAATTAAATTGACTTCTTAAAGCATGGGTTTCATGCTTGAGTCAATCGTCATAGGTAAAGCCTCCATTTTAGGCTTTAGGATTTTTTATTTTAAGTCAAAGTCTAATTTATTTTGCCAAAAGAACTCCTCCATCAAGTCACCTTGCAAGGTCGGCCTTCAAACTCATCCTCCAAAAGTCGGCTTCACAAACAAGTTCATGCCGGCTTATTTTGCTATGGGAAACCACTATATATAGGCATGTAAACTTCAGTGAAATCGCAGCGACATAGATTTACAGAAATTTCATAGACATAAGTTCGGATATTTCAGAGAGAAGAGTTCGGACTAATTGCAGTGATCAAGTTTAGTTAGTGACAGAGGATAAATTTTGGTCTGTTGCAAAGGAATAAGTTTGGTTAGGCAGATATGAGACATGAGTTTGGTACAATATGATGGGAGGAAGTTCGGGTATCATAGTGGAAAATAAAAGGACCGAGGCATGTCTACCACCACTACAGATCAAAGTATAGGATTCCACTACATGACCGAATCTTGGGCTATCACCACAAGAACAACACGTGACTGTATTTTTGTGTCAACTATCATCACAAAATCGAGGATTGTGTTTTCTAAAGGATTATGTGACACCACTACAGATCGAAGCATATGAATTCATCATATGAATGATTCCCCCACAAGATCAAAGTACATTTGGAATATCTCAAATCAAAGTACGATTAGGACCAAAGCATGAAGAAGGTTGGTACATAGGCTACTACAAAAACAAAGTATGATTGGACTACCACATAACTAAATGATGACAAGGTTGACTTGATGGATGGAGCGAGTATTTGGTCTAGGAGAGTCTTGGTCATCTCGTTTTTGTTTTGAATCTATAGAAGAAAGAATTACTTGACTGGGTTTTCCCCTACATAGGTGT
Source organism: Pinus taeda (assembly GCA_000404065.3). NCBI lineage: Eukaryota > Viridiplantae > Streptophyta > Pinopsida > Pinales > Pinaceae > Pinus > Pinus taeda. Next base: position 16,863 of record APFE030735389.1, on the reverse strand, counting down.
TTTTCCCTGGTTGCGTGCCTACATCTCGTGTCCTTTTCTATTTCTTGTTTGGAATTAGACTTGATGATAAGAATAAGATAAATTGAAAGAATAAAACTAATAATGAAACATCAAAAGATAAATTCATAATGAGATAAATTAATTTAATTGCCACCCTATTGGATTTCTCAACATGGTATCATAGCTATGGTGAATAAGGAGAAGGAAAAAGGCAACTTGAAGATCAAATTGTTATCATCGCATTAAGAACGGATTCAGGTGAGATCACAAGGAGAAGAAAAATATCAGTTGAAGGAGATCAAAAGGTTGAAGGTCCTGTTAAGATAAACTGAGGTTTGTAATCACGTTTGAAGGGTATCAAAAAATTATATTTCAAAGACCTGAAAGTAGTCTTACATGGCATGAAAAATAAAGATTGATAATCTATACAAAAATGTTGAATTACTAAAAGGAATTACCATAAATAAGAATATGTTATTATTGCAAATACAAATCTCTGTCATAAGGATCCGAAGACTTCTATCAAATATAAATGTCACAAAGTCCTGAAAGAAGGTAACTAAATCCCAAAGGAAGGATACCTAATCCAAAATAAAAAGAAGTCTAGCAAGCAAGGCAATTATTCTACAATAAAGGAATATCAAATAAAAAGAAGATTGCATCCATATTGGATGAGTGACTTAGTACAAAGTCTGAAGAGTTATAGAGCCACTAGTAATCACACTGTGTAGAATTCCTCTTCAAAAGACCTTGACGAAAATTTCAATACCTTTGAAGACAGCCCTTGAATTCAACATTTTTATGATATTCATGAAGAAACCATTGCAGCAGACTTATGAAGGACTGAGGTAAGTATAATTGTTTTTATTCATATCTAGAATCATTTATATTAGGGTTTGTAATGTTTAAAATTGTTAAGAAACCATAACCCTATTATATGTTATCCCTCATAAGAAACCCTAGTTTCTGGTCTCTAAAGTTTGTGGATAATCTAAGATGTCAAGTAAAACCCTAATGTTGATTGAAATGGATAACTTGATTTTTGATATATTTATATATATATTATATATATATATATATATATATATATATATATATATATTTATATATATTGATATATATATATACACACATATATACATATACAATATACATATAGGAATTATCCTAGGATTCCATCCTCTAGTATTGCATAGAAAATCTAGATTGAGAATTAACATCATGTTCTTCGTATCACATATTTTTCCTAGAAGTATTTATTACAGGTATAAAATATCATGGCACTTCAAGGGGTCCCTACAAGGTTTGTTAAGGAACATCTCCAAGTACATCTTAGACTAAACACTTTATCAAATTCTCTTACTATAAAAAGTACGTTCATTATCTTTTGAAATTTGTGTTACATTACTAACATCATTATGTCTAGCTCCCTGAATCACAAATATTCTTATTTGGGTGATTAATCATTAGATAAATCTACCCTCTTTATATCTTTGATCATTCTTGTAGAACCCTAAAATGGTTCTTCTTAAAACCCTAACTCAAGGGTATGTCAATGATAATGTGTGAAACCCTAGCTTACTTAGGGTTATTGGTAAAGTCTAAGAAAATGATATTCTTGATGTTTGAAGCTTTTGATGATGTCATGTTTGGGGTTTTGGTATGGTTTGGAAACCCTAATCTTCTAGGGTTGGATGGTAAGTCTGAAATCCCAAACCTTTGAGTTTATTAGGGTTTTTGTGGTATGTATTGAAACCCTAGATCGTCAGGGTTTGGTAAGGCTTATAAGCAAGACCCTTATTTTAGATAATATCCTAGGAATGAATCCCTAGATATATGTTTGTATGTCTGATCTAGCTTGATATATTGATATTTGTGTCATTAGGTTTAATTGATATATATCATGATATGATTATGTCATAGGTATGTATATATGTGTTGACCTAATTGTTGGAGGTCATAAGTCCTAGGGTTTATAACTAAACCCTTGTCGAAGTTTGATATTCTAGGATGATATTGTTTGGAATTAATGATGAATCTAGGGTTTATAATGAAACCCTAGTATCAATTGGTCATGTTGTTGAAACTTTAAATTGAGATATGATTGGTTTTGATTGTTGAAGCTCATGTATGAAATCTAGTGTTGTGCGCTAAATCCTAGTAGAAATTATAACATGTGAATTCTGAAAGTTGTTAGATGCATTGTTAAATTGCACTTGTTCGAATTATTTCTAGGGTTTGTGATATGAAAAGTTTGTCATATCTCTGAAGGAAATATTGAAGCCCTAGATATAATGAGGTTGATATCTTGAATGAGTTACTTTAATTGATGTGGTCTAGAGTTTGTAAAAAACCTCAAATAAGAAGTTGAAGTATAGAAGTATGTGTCTCTTGTTGATTATGAACCTAACTATGTTTAGGTATTTGATGGATAAAGTATAATGCTTCCATTATTGAATGATTCTAATATAGTTATCTTCATGCTTCTATATATGTTTTTGGTTGTACGTGTTGTCTAAGTTTTACAGGTACATAAATCTTCAACATGTTGAGGATATTAATAAGAAAAGTTGACTTTATTGACAAGCATGATAAAGGAAGTTATATGAACAAGATGACTCTAAGTAGAAGGATGGAAGCCATGAAAGATTCTTCGATGAAATAGAAAGAAGTTGATCTCCCTAAGTCAAGAGGGAGCATGGTTAAAAGAAAAGGAATATATCTCCCAAGTTGAGAGGGATGGCATATTATAGTCATGATGGATACCTTGAAGAAGAAATTGGAGAATTCATATTGAGGTGATGTCGAAAGAAGGAAAGCTAGATTTGGTTATTACATGTGAAGTAGGAAAGGAGTTTGAACGGTTAAGGAAACCTTTGTCAAGAATTTGGGAAACCTTGAAGTTGTATTGTGATGAATTATGAGGCAGAATCAAGAAGTTGGAAGACCCCAAAGGTTTGTGTTTACTCATGAGTATTTGAAGGGTTGTTACTAATAATGAAACATCAAAAGATAAATTCATAATGAGATAAATTAATTTACTTGCCACCCTATTGGATTTCTCAACATGGTACCAGAGCTATGGTGAATAAGGAGAAGGAAAAAGGCAACTTGAAGATCAAATTGTTATCATCGCATTAAGAAGGGATTCAGGTGAGATCACAAAGAGAAGAAAAATATCAGTTGAAGGAGATCAAAAGGTCGAAGGTCGTGTTAAGATAAACTAAGCTTTGTAATCACGTTTGAAGGGGATTAAAAATTTATATTTCAAAGACCTGAAAGTAGTCCTACATGGCATGAAAAATAAAGATTGATAATCTATACAAAAATGTTGAATTACTAAAAGGAATTACCATAAATAAGAATATTCTATTGCTGCAAATACAAAGCTCTATCATAAGGATCCAAAGACTTCTATCAAATATAAATAACACAGAGTCCTGAAAGAAGGTAACCAAATCCCAAAGGAAGGATACCTAATCCAAAATAAATAAAAGTCTAGCAAGCAAGGCAATTATTCTACAATAAAGGAATGTCAAATAAAAATAAGGTTGCATTCATATTGGATGACTGACTTGGTATGAAGTCCGAAGAGTTATAAAGCCACTAGTAATCACACTGTGTAGCATTCCTCTTCAGAAGATCTTGACGAAAATTTCAATACCTTTGAAGATAGCCCTTGAACTCAACATTTTTATGATATTCATGAAGAAACCATTGCAGCAAAATTATGAAGGACTGAGGTAAGTATAATTGTTTTTATTCATATCTGGAATCATTTAGATTAGGGTTTTAAATCTCTTTAGGGTTTTTAATTTTTAAAACTGTTAAGAAACCATAACCCTATTACATGTTATCCCTCATAAGAAACCCTAGTTTCTTATTTGGGTGATTAATCATTAGATAAATCTACCCTCTTTATATCTTTGATCATTCTTGTAGAACCCTAAAATGGTTCTTCTTAAAACCCTAACTCAAGGGTATGTCAATGATAATGTGTGAAACCCTATCTTACTTAGGGTTATTAGTAAAGTCTAAGAAAATGATATTCTTGATGTTTGAATCTTTTGATGATGTCATGTTTGGGGTTTTGGTATGGTAATGGAAACCCTAATATTCTAGGGTTGGATGGTACGTCTGAAATCCCAAACCTTTGTGTTTATTAGGGTTTTTTTTGGTATGTATTGAAACCCTAGATCATCAGGGTTTGGTAAGGTTTATAAGCAAGACCCTTATTTTAGATAATATCCTAGGAATGAATCCCTAGGTGTATGTTTGTATGTCTGATCTAGCTTGATATATTTATATTTGTGTCATTAGGTTTAGTTGATATATATTATGATATGATTATATCCTCGGTATGTATATATGTGTTGACCTAATTGTTGAAGGTCGTAAATCCTAGGGTTTGTAACTAAACCCTTGTCAAAGTTTGATATTGTAGGATGATATTGTTTGGAATTAATGATGAAACTAGGGTTTACAATGAAACCCTAGTAGCAATTGGTCTTGTTGTTGAAACTTTAAATTGAGATATGATTGGTTTTTCTTATTGAAGCTCACGTATGAAATAAAGGGTTGTGCGCTAAATCCTAGTAGAAATTCTAACATGTGAATTTTGAAAGTTGTTAGATGCATTATTGAATCGCACTTGTTCGAATTATTTCTAGGGTTTGTAATATGAAAAGTTTGTAATATCTCTAAAGGAAATATTGAAGCCCTAGATATAATGAGGTTGATATCTTGAATGAGTTACTTTAATTGATGTGGTCTAGGGTTTGTAAAAAACCTCAAATAAGGAGTTGAAGTATAGAAGTATGTGTCTCTTGTTGATTATGAACCTAACTATGTTTAGGTATTTGATGGATAAAGTATAATGCTTCCATTATTGAATGATTCTAATATAGTTATCTTCATGCTTCTATATATTTTTTTGGTTGTACTTGTTGTCTAAGTTTTACAGGTACATAAATCTTCAACATGTTGAGGATATTACTAAGAAAAGTGGACTTTATTGACGAGCATGATAAAGGAAGTTATATGAACAAGATGACTCTAAGTAGAAGGATGGAAGCCATGAAAGATTCTTCAATGAAATAGAAAGAAGTTGATCTCCCTAAGTCAAGAGGGAGCATGGTTAAAAGAAAAGGAATATATCTCCCAAGTTGAGAGGGAGGGCATATTATAGTCATGATGGATACCTTGAAGAAGAAATTGGAGAATTCATATTGAGGTGATGTCGAAAGAAGGAAAGCTAGACTTGGTTATTACATGTGAAGTAGGAAAGGAATTTGAATTATTAAGGAAACCTTTGCCAAGAATTTGGGAAACCTCAAAGTTGTATTGTGATGAATTATGAGGCAAAATCAAGAAGCTGGAAGACCCCAAAGGTTTGTGTTTACTCATGAGTATTTGAAGGGTTGTTACTAATTGGGGCTATGATTGTTCAGCTAAATCTCTCGAAATTTTTGAAAAGGTATGCTTAATGTTGGAGATATTTGATGTGTTGAGGCTTTGTGTGTGAGACACATTGCCTAGGAGGACATCAGGCCAGAAATATATGTTGGTGTCTAGATCTTGAAGTAGGGAGGGTGGCATTGGTCATGGATATCTAACCTCGGATACACATCTAGATCTGGGTTGATGGTTAGAAAGTAAGCCTGATGGTACCTAAACTGGTTGAAAGCTTTAGTCCATCTTAGTCCCACTCGGATAGATTTCCCTAGTCAGGAATCTAGTTCATGGCACCGTGAGTTCCTAAAATGTTTAAGGACCTTGGATAGATTACCTTGGTCGGGAATCTAGTCCACGGCATTGTGGTGCCTAAACTCTTCATAGATCATTTGTTTTGAGATTTTTTTTGTACCTCTATAGATTTATGTAAGAATGAATACATGCCTAATTAAGAGGAAGTGTTGAGGAATGTAACTAGGTTTAGTCTTCATAATTGTACTTGAGTCATAATGAAATATATTTATCAAAAGAAATAAAAAATAAAAATTTATTAATTAAATTGACTTGTTAAAGCATGGCTTTCATGCTTGAGTCGATTGTCATAGGTCAAACCTCCATTGTACGCTTTAGGATTTTTATTTAAGTCAAATTATAATTTATTTTGTCAAAATAACTCCTCCATCAAGTCACCTTGCAAGGTCAGCCTTCAAACTCATCCTCCAAAAGTCAGCTTCACAAATAAGTTCATGTCGGCTTATTTTACTATGGGAAACCACCATATATATGCGTGTAAACTTTTTCGAAATCACAGAGACATAACTTCGCAAAAATTTCAAAGACATAAGTTCGAATATTTCAGAGAGAAGAGTTCGTAATAATTGCAGTGATCAAGCTTGGTTAGTGACAGAGGATAAAGTCTGGTCTATTGCAGAGGAATAAGTTCAGTTAGGCAACGCTGAGACACAAGTTCGGTACAATATGGTGGGAGGAAGTTTGGGTATCACAGTGGCAGATAAAAGGACTGAGGCATGTCTATCACCACTACAGATCAAAGTATAGGATTCCACCACATCACCGAATCTTGGGATATCACCACAAGAACAAGGCATGAATATATTGTTGTGTCAACTATCATTACATAACCAAGGACTGCGTTTGCTAAAGGACTGTGTGACACCACTATAGATCGAAGCATATGAAGTCATCATATGAATGTTGTGGCCACAGGATCGAAGTACATCTGGAATATCTCATATGAAGTATGATTAGCACTAAAGCATGAAGAAGGCTATTACATAGTGCTACAAGAACAAAGTATGATTGGACAACCACATAAATAAAGGATGATATAGTTGACTTTATGGATGGAGGTAGTCTTTGGTCTAGGAGAGTCTTGGTCATCTCATTTTTGTTTTGAGTCTACAGAAGGAAGAATTTCTTGACTGGGTTTTCCCCTACGTAGAGGTTTTTCCATGGCTATGTGCCTACATATTGTGTCCTTTTCTATTTGTTGTTTGGCACTAGTCTTGATGATAAGAATAAGATAAATTAAAAGAAGAAAAATAATAATGAAACATCACAAGATAATGTCATAATAAGAGAAATCAATTAACTTGCCACCCTATTGGATTTCTCAAAAAGCCTGGCATTGGAGGCAAGCTCTACAATGGGAACATGAACTCTCAATGGGCTATGTGACCTATCACGAGCCCGACCATGTATAATAGAACCTCTCGCACTACGATGGCCTATAGTTGGGGCGTGTATATGGGATGCCTCGCATATTACATATAAATTAATCCAAGAAAAAAGTGTTGACAAAAAAACCATTTCTCAACTCAAGCAGAATAATCTAGCCTGAAGTCCTAAACTTTAGAGTCAATTTTTTGATAATTTATCAACCAAAGTACATCAAGTTCCATGTAAACACAATTGAAAGAAGTTCTCAAATCTACCCTCACACTTTTTCTCATTTCTAAATAATGCATTTTATTGATAATGCATAAATATGTAAATATATATGTCAAAAATTGAAATAAACCTATCTACAAAACTAATAAAATTTCATGTCAACCAAATACTACAATAGACTTTACGTTATTAATGTTTGGCTTTGACACATGACATGTACTAGGTGTAAGCACATGAAGGCAATGTTTCATTATCAACACGCTACATAATAAAACAATATGATACAAATTAGAAACTTGAGTCTAAATACTTTTATTTACTAGACCAAATGCACTTTTCGTGATGGATTTAATGTATCTATCAATAATGCATTGTTGAAACATGAATATATGTGTGTGTGTTAAATAATTATGCTATGTTAAATGTTATAGTTATGCACAATGTACATGTTACACTATGTTAAATGTTATGAGCTATGTTATGTTACACTATATATTATGTCAAATAACATTATGTTATGATATATATATATATATGTTATGACCTATCTAGTTATAGTTACATGTTATGTTTTATATATATATTTATTTATTTATTTATTTCTAGTTATAATTACATGTTATATTACGCTATGTTAGTTTTTTTTTTATATATAACATAACTTAACTTATTATTTGACATTTCAAGCACGTCCTGGAACAGGGATTGGATATTGCAAGCAGGTTTGGGATGCCCCCGCAGTAAGTCGGGGTTGTCTGCTCTTTCTATTTTGTTTTGATGACTGTTTAGGTGGACTTCTTGGACTGTAACTCAATCATCTCCTTAATGTTTTCTAGTTATAGTGGCGCAGTTCGTTTGTGTTAACGATATGCGTAGCAGATAAATGGCCATGCCACCCTGCGTGGTGTGCGGTTTGCATTTTGAACTTTACAGTTTCTTGTTATCTTAGTGCTGGTGTCTAGTGTTTGGTGGCCTGTCTGTTGGCCTGTCTTCCTCGGGTCTCGATCTGCAACAGCAGATTTTTTGTACTATATTTTGTTTTATAATATATCTATCTGACTTACACAAAAAAAAACTTATTATTTGACATTTAAGCTAACATGAAATTATATATATATATATATATATATATATATAAGTTTACAATTACGTCGAAGGCGTTCTCTCACCTATCCAAGTTTGACATGTGGTTTCTTTTCATTGGTTGCTTTTCATTGCTCTGTTGGGAGGTCCTTCTTGCGTGGAATTCAGGTGCGTGGACTACTTTTTGATTGTGTGTCAATGAGTAAGAATTTCACATTCATTTTTCCACTTGTTGGTTGTGTGCCAGTGAGTAATAATGTTGCATTCATTTTCCCGTCTTGGAGCAAGATTTTATAAGCATTCAATCGTTTAAGTATTACACTATCAAGAGGTTGATTCCCAATAACTTGGTTGGGCACATACCATTCCTTGGAAAAACAACCAGTGCCCAGATAAATCCAGCCGCAAGGAATCCTAATGTGTAGAAAAGACTAACATCCTGTGGAATCATGAAGTAGGGTTGGTTCATCCAGGCCCACAACACCAGGGACATTCCCATTCCAGTGAATGTATTGAACATCCATCACGACTATTCAATACCAGTGCAATATTTGATGTCAAATCGCCCATGCAATTCCCCCAAGAAAACACTGTTAGAGCTAGAAGTGATGGGGATATTTCAAGGATTGTACTGAAGGCAACCAACAAAGCCACCAGCTTTGTTAGAAATTATGTAAAACCACACAATTCTCATGATAAACCCTCCTGCAGCCCAAGGGAGTATAAATGTGTGAGGTGGGTGCTCTGCTTTCATTGTGAAGAAAGCAAGTATTCCTCATATCAAACCCAAAATCCCTGCAATAACATATGCACTTTTGCCAATGCCGAAAGGTTGTATTTCCTGATAATTCCACAGGAAATCCAATAAAACTGGTGCTAACATAGAACTTGCAATTCCAAACCCCCTGGACCAACGAGTCAAGTCTCTTCAACTATAGGTAGAAAATTACCACTCAAGTTGTTATATAAAGATGTATGCACAACTAGAGAAGTAAACCGCATCATTTTTCTTTGAAAATGTCTATAGAGAGAGAGAGAGAGTTTATCTTGAGAAGAAACACTCACAAAACTGGCAAAAATAACATTTATCTTTAGAAGAAATGTTTTTTTTTCACATGAGAATTCAAAATCCCTTTTCATATAATAGCCATTTTCACCTAACAAAGGGCACTTCCTCACATAATAACCATTTTTTATATGAAAATGGGACTTTCACATTAATTCTAATTACATTTATGACGGAAAAATCAACCATCTAACTCTATGTACAAAAGCTTGCTTGCTCAAGAAGAATTAAGGAATCCTAAACAAGGAGATTTGTCAATGCTTTCCACAACATAAAACCAATCAGGCTTGAAGCCCCATAGCCTATGTCGGTTGTTGTTGTGCTTATTGTTGTTGGTTTTGCTGGTAATTCAAATTCCTTCTGAATAACATGATGTGTGGCTCAGGACAGTGGATAGCATAGTGCGCCCACCCACAAGATTGTTGCACCCCAATCCTTGCCACTCATTCTCAGTCAACAAATGATTTTGGGAAGAAGTCATGCAACGTCAGGAGGAAGCACAACATGCCTGTACTCATAGGTATCGTCACAATATTTCTCAAAATACTGTGTTTGGGGCATTTTTACGGCCTGCAAATATAGTCTCTTTGAAGCATAAACATTGAAAGACTAGGATATCCAAGCATTGAAAAAGCACAAAACCCTTTAAAAAAATCAAATTTCGAATTGGGTTATTTAAACTCTGAGTAAGCTTGGAAAACAACCCTGTCCTATTGTGTTATGAAACAATAAAGACCCTTCAAAAGAAATGGTTACAATCTGTCTAAGCGCTTAAACTGGACAAATCATGCTAGATCAGATCCATTCTGACAGTTATTGTCAAGTGACTAGCTAATTGCCACTCGTCGATGAAAACCTTGTGGAACATATGACCATGATCAAGTAGCACTAATTGCTGAAGAAAATCGAGGAGAAACTGTTCATGTTGTACTCTTCTTGATAAGAATGTCCAGAATATATTTGGTTGCCTGTAAAACATATCGAGACAAGACTCATGTGCTTGACATAGGCGTTCATTTCCATGATTGTTGCCAATTATGGCTTCCATTTTTCCAAATGCTTGCAATGCCAATAAGGAAAATGCCATAAACTGAAGGAGCACTTTGGTAGCCAAAGAAATTGTAACCTACCATTTTTTTTAAATTTGTCTCATAGACCATTGCAAGTGGCGAAGCTAATTTGTTTCACTTATGAGAGCTACCTCCACTAGGGGCGAGGCAGGACGGTACATGGCCTCATGTAGGTCAGCACGTTGCCTGAATGGAGATGTGGGTTACTCACCATAAGAAATGTATATAATTCTTTAAATTTATATCATTCTGGATTTTTTTACCACTACGAACAAACAGCTTGGTTCAAAGAATCATTGTTAACTGCATGGTCTAGTCTGCACCTGTGCAAGTTGGCAACTCCCATTTATGGCATCAGCGACATAATCTGCCCTAACTTATTGTGTCATTAACTTGTACCAATTTTTAAATATTCATGGTTTCATGTTAAATATTGAGTATACATTTATATATCTGAAAGTTATATCTAATTCCCTAGATATTTTTCAAAATAATGAGGATGTATACTCCATCCATTTTTCCATGCTATAATTTTAAATTTTTCCCATGCGGTTTTTTTAATCAAACCATATCCATATTTTAATTCCAACACAAAATGGTAACTATGGTCTAAGTCACGTGGTTTATGTTCTTGTCCATGTTCAACCACCATGAAGTGCAAGACAATGAGAAACAAAGTGAGAAAATTTAACATTTACTTTAAAAAATTGTATAGCCTAAAAATCAAATTTAACCAATTTAATCATAATTAAATAAAGTTAAACAAAATTGAATTTGAATCAACCTAAATTTATATAAGAAACTCAAACAAATTTATTCCACCATTGATTGAATTCATCAAATTCTATATTTAACTAATCAAATGCAATGAAAGAGGTGATTGAGACTATTGCATAAGATTACAATATGTCCTTGTACTCTAGTCAAAAAAATCACATGCAATTTAGTCAGATTTAATTGATTTATATGCCAAACTGGAATAGAAATATAATCAAAAATAAATAATATTAAACAAATTTGAATTTGAATCAACCTAAATTTATGTAAGACACTGAAACAAAATTATTCCACCATCCAAGGATGGAAATTGATGAGCAAATTTCCCGTCATGGGGTGATTTGCTCGTCAAATACTATTTAAACATTTGTAAAAATCTCAAGATTCTTCCTTGAAATTGTGAAATTCCGTCCCTACCACCATCTATTGAATTCATCAAATTCTATATTTAACTAATCAAATGAAATGAAAGAGGTGACCGAGACTATTGCATAAGGTTACAATATGGCCTTGTACTCTAGTCAAAAAATCATATGCAATTTAGTCAAATTTAAACAAATTTAATTGATTTATATGTCAAACTGGAAAATATTCAACCATCGATCAAATTCATCAAATATTGTATTTAAATCATATATAATGCAACGAATGAGATGACTAAGATTATGGCATAAGATTACAAAATGACCTTGTATTCTATTGAAAGAATCACATGTGATGCATTATTCACACTTATTAACTGATTTGTTGTAGAAATGTGAACATATGAATCTTCTTTCTATCATAAATGTATAAATTTGTTCCGCCTTTTTATTTCATTTGTATTTATTTATTCAAACCAATCTTCAATTTTATTTCCCTTTTTCTCATATATATAAAAAATATATATCACTTCTTGGCTTTTCAAGAGCAGCTCCAATACTTTTTGGGCAATCTCTACCTAGTCAATTTTTTTTCTAGATTTTTGAAATTGTCCTGTAAGTTGTATTAACCCAAGCGGTAAAAGTAACGGTTGTGGAAAACTAATATATTTTGTCTTCATGATTTTCCTTATCTTCCCAAATCTTCTATACCTTTGGTGTATATACAATCACTAAATTGAAACCATGACATCTACTTTAGCGATCCCTTCTCTTCCTTGGCGGTTTGGATGAAGCGACCTATAGATCAGTCGTGCGTGACTATGAACATGCTTCTTGTGATCACCAACAAGATAACTTCTGACAAATAGAAAATTCACCATGCAACTCTTAAATAATGAATTTTAATGTGTGATATTGACACCCACACACAATCGAAAATTCACCATCGACAACAACAGAAGAGCATTAATTTATTTTCTCTCAATGCATAAAAGTCACATCTTGCACATTATCTCTATGTGATTAAAGTTTAGGTTATCGAGTAGAGAAAGAAAAGAGCTTTACATTCGGGAGAGAAGTAATGTGCACTCAGTGAAACCCAGTAATTGAAATAGTTATTTGGGCATCCCTGATATTCAATGCAAACATAAAATTCTTCAGTTGGATAATCTTGTAAAGAACACAAGGGAAAAAAAACTCCATGTGGGCATTGAAGGAATAGACACTTTAATGAACAATAATTCAGTAAACAAATAATTTTGTTTCAATACTCATATCAATCAATTCCTTTGATAGCATGACGTCTGAAAATTTTGAGGCGCGTATGACTTCTCAATCTTTGTTTGTATATGCCAACTTGGTTAGTCAACTCAGATTAAGTGCCCTTCCTACGAAGATACAACGCCCCTAAAGTTGTGTGATTCTGACTCCTTTGAGCTTACAATGCCCTTTTTTGGATAACAATATGAAAGCAAAGTTCAATAGTGCAAACGACAGAGCATAGTAGGCTATAGTTACTGAGATTTGGTATTAAGTTTCAACAAACACCCCTAAAATCACATGTCATCTTGCAATGTTGCAATCACACAACCACTCTATAGACACAAAAAAAAAAAAAAAGGAAAGGAACACAATCTTACCATTTTGCTCCATCAAATCTATTATTGAAGAATAAGTCTAGCATATACATGGTCACTTTGATCTTTTCTTTCCCAAAACAAAATGAATGCAGTATAAATAAACTGAGACCCAGATGATAATCACATCAAAAGAAACAGACCCAATTTCTTAAATTTGTTGCAAAATGAAATACAACCTTACATTGTTCTTCCTGTACTACTAAAATCCTAGATAGACAACCCAATATTTACAAAATGGGTTAGAGCTATATTATTCTTTTATTTAAATTAGTTGAGCTTGATTATTACAAAAAACAAGTGAAATGTAAGAGACCCAAAGCTAAATCAAAAATTTGAACACCTTGAAAATTGGTCATCTAAGGCTCACACACCAATCATACTCGCGGCAGTTGCATATATCACCTTGCGCCATTTCTTTTGTACTTGTAACACATACCTCATCAATTCTCACGTGTGTACTTAGATCTGCATAAACATAGGGACACATGAAAAATATTACATAGATCCCCCAAAGAAATAAACATTCAAAATTGGCCATATGTTTTTCCTCTCAAAATGCCCACAAACTCTCGTCGTGGTTTATGTTGAATGTCAACATAGTTACGATCAAACGAGAAAATGACCTAGTACCCATTTTTTTGAGGTAGCAAAAAATCACTCAATTTTGAAAAGTGATGATTCAGAATAAACATTTTTTTAACATATTTTTGGCGCTTTAAATATTCTTATGTATCAAGTATGAACATTTTTTTTAAATGTTAGTGATTTTCATGCTGATTTTGAAAAGTGTTAATGCAGCATCAACACAAATTTTTTTAGAGAGCTTATTTTTAACAATTTAAATTTTTTTATGTATCTAGTATGAACATTTTTTTTGTTAGTGATTTTCATGCTGATTTTGAAAAGTGTTGATGCAACATCAACACAACTTTTTTTAGAGAGCTTATTTTTGACATTTTGAATTTTTTTATGTATCTAGTATGATCATTTTTTTTGTTAGTGATTTACATCTTGATTTTGAAAAGTGTTAATGCAATATCAACCTTTTTTGTTTAGAGGGCTTATTTTTTACACTTTAAATTTTCTAATGTGTTAAGTGTAGATATTTTTTTTAATGTTGGTGATTTTCATGTTGATAATAAAACATAAAAATAAAAATAAACGTGAAAAAAAACAATAAAAAATAAAAACTAAATTAGCTTGTAATTAAAATACATAAAAATCAAAAATTCAAATATGTCAAAAAAAACCAAAAATAAATAAAAACACAAATAATGCAAAATAATACAATATTATAAAAACACAAAAATAATACAAGTGATAAATACATAAAATATACAATAGAAACATGAACTTTATTATATATTATATTATAATATTTATTTATATATTTAGCCGGCCAAGGATAGCTCAAATGGTCGATGTTCTCGTTGCTTAAGTACTCGCTAATGGGACGGTCACGGGTCAAAATCCCTCGACGCCTTGGGGTCAGGCTTAGCAAGAAGCCGACGGCAGTTCCTCGGGAACTGCCGTGATCCGTTTCTGTGATGTAGCGCGCTCTGCCGTGGAACACCATTGAAAAAAAAACAAATATAATAATATATATATATATATAATATATATATATATAATAAATAATTAGTTGTAAATTTGTAAATATATATATAAAACAAATAAAAGTATGAAAATATTAAAAACTACAACACAATTATGAAAAAAAAAAAAAAAAATATATCTATTATATATATAATATATATATATAGTATAAACATTAAAATAAAAAATATTTAAAAAACAAAAATTTTATATTAAACTCAGACATTAGAATATAAATATTTCAAAAAAATAGAAAAAAAAGGTCGTGGGGTAGCAGGGGCCGATTTCCTGCTACCACAGGGCCTGTTGGGCTGCAGGGGTGGGTGACGAGGGAGCTACGTGCCCCACCCACCCTCGCAGCCCAGCCGACTCGAGGGTGGCAGGGGCCGGCTACCCTTGCGGCCCAACCGGCTCGAGGGTCACAAGGGCCGACTACCCTCACAACCCAGCCGACTCAGGGTGGCAAGGGCCAACTCCATAGTCAGCTCCTGCCACCCTCATTTTGGTTGGGCCGCGGGGGTGGACGGGGAGGGAGCTCGGGGGTGGGCGTGGAGGGAGCTCCCTCCCAAACCACGCCTCGTTCCCCACCCATGGCATTTTTTCTGTTTTTTTTTTCAAATTTTTTTTGAATGATTTGTATTATAATATTTTCTTCTTCTTCTTCTTTTAATTTCCTTTTTTTATTATTTTGTTCTATTTTTATTTTTATTTTTTAACTTCAAAAAAAAATTATTTGTTTTTTTTTATTTTTTTCTTAAATTATGTTTAATTTTTGAAATATTCCTTTTTTATTTTAGTTTTTATTTTTTTTTTTTGTTTATTTTTAATTTTTACTAATATTTTGATTTTTTTTTAATTTTATAGGTTTATATATATAGATATATATATTTGATATTTTTATTATATTTTTTATTTTTTATTTTTTATTTTTATGTTTTATTACTTGTTATTATTATTTTTTAAACTTTGTGTTTTTATTTTTTTATTGTTTTTATTTTTCCACAATGTCATGTTTGAAATATTTTGAAAACTTTTTTTTAGTCATAATCTTTGGTTTTAATTCCATGGTTGAAAAATTGTCAATATTTTAATGTTTTTCTAAGTCATGAATATTTTATCTTTAATGCTATGGTTGAAAACAGTTATAAGTATTTTTCTTAGTTCATGCTTGAAAATTGTTGGAAAATTTAAAGATTTTTAGAGTCATGATATTTTATTTTTAACGTCATTATTAAAAAATGTTGAAAATTAACCCAAAAAAAAACAAAAACAAAAAAACAAACAAACAAACAAACAACAAAAACAAAAACAAAAAAAAACAAACAAACAAACAAACAAACCAAAAAAAAACAAACAAACAAACAAACAAAAACAAAAAAAAAAACAAAAAACAAAAAAACAAAAAGCAAACAAAACAAACAAAAACAAGAAAAAAAAACGTTATTCTAGCATCAACATTATTTTTAGGGTGTTTTTGCCCACAAAAATTTGCTTTTTACTGTCATTTTTAAAAAAAATGTTGAAAATGTACCTCCAAAAAAATAAATGTTATTCCAGCATCAACACTTTCATTTTCAATATGTTTTTCATGTTTTTTGGGGGTTTTTGGGCTAGATTACCCGTTTTGAGGCAATAGTTCTAATTTGATTGATAACTATGTTTGTCATGAATATCTCTCACAATTGTGCAATTTGGACTTCATCCAAGCTCTCGTCGTGATTTATGTTGAATGTCATGAATATCTCTTGCACTTGCACTATTTGGCCGTTGTCCAAGCTGAAGGACATGCCATTGCTCTTGCTCATTTTCTTCAATCCCTCTACACTTTTAGTCGTGTGTCTATTTGAGATCTTATGTCTTCAACATTCCTTTGCACCGAGAGGTGCAATTGCTAGTATATATAT
>APFE030735384.1:115307-137945 GCA_000404065.3 Pinus taeda | reverse complement strand
TAATTTCTAGTCAATCTGGGCCATTCATTAGGCGGATGATCTGACTGTAGAACTTATGTTTAGTTTAGGGTTTTTTGCCCTAGAAGGCAACCCCTCTCTTTGTATGAGGGCATTGTATTTGAGGTTGTGATAGATGTGTATTGTAGATGTGTGAGCAAGAAACAGAGAGGTGAGACTGTGAGAGAAAACAGAGGATATTACAGCGGATTTGCTGTAGGTTGTGTCTCTTCATTTTGCTGGATAATAGAAACGAAGGACTGGCTGTTCGGGGTGGACATAGCCCAAACTGGGTGAACCACGTATATTTGTGTCTCTCTTGTTTTATGCATTTTCTGTGTTTATATTTCTACAATATTTTATGTGTTCCATTGCTCTGTAGTATATAATTTTCTAACATACCACCTGTTGAAGCCCCGAAAATCGGGTTTACAAAAAGGGGGATACCCACTCGATCCAGACATTGAAAGAAACTCCTTTTCCATTTGGGATGGTGGGTCCAACTGGAGATAATGGGACTAGTTTCCCAATTTGTGTGTGTTGATAAGAATTGATATTTCTGTTTTCTAAAGATTTCTAAGTAAAATGCTTTTAATCTAATTCTAATTTAAAACATGCAATTTTATTCTAATGAACTTAAATATTTAAGTCTAAAACTAACCCAGGATTCAACTTTTTACTTATGCGATCTAAAATAATTTCTAGCAGCAATTGGTAATAAAGATCATTGAATCGGTACAAGAAAAGAATTCGATAAAATGAATTATTTCGTATAAAAAGTTAGCAGAAACAATTGTGAGAAGCATATGGCATAATAAGTCATTCATATATTGAACATAAACAGAGTAGTCATTACCGTACAAAAGTGCCAAATAATAACTCAAACATTCAACCTTTCATATATAAATAACTGAGCATAAAATATTACTTGGACACATAAGCAGAAATCATTAAGAGATAAAAGTACCATTGATAACAAGTTCTACTCATGAACTTCAACTAGATTTATCTCTTCCTAATTGAACATCTACTAAGAGTACAAAAGTGCATTTCAGTAGCAGATATTAAACACAGATATCAATAAATCTTGTTCCATTCATTCATCAAAACCTCCTCTGAGGGTGCAGAAGTGCATTTTCTAAGGAAATGTTTTTGACAAATTTCAAGACCCCTCTCTAAATGCATAAGAGGGGTTAAAATACTACTTCCTAAATACTAAAAATAGTCTTTTACAAAAATATAGGAGGAGGTTTAAATGACCATCCTCATTTAAGGCAAAAATAAATTCAAACTAAAACTAAAACTGAATCTAGAATTAACTATCTATGTATCTGTTCTTTGAGATCACAAGCATTCAACATCAGCTTGAGGAGCATCAGTTGGCCGACCTCCGATTCTAGTTGCCCTGCCAAAACAGAATCGGCAAGTGCTGGCGCTATCTTCTCGGTAGAGTTCGTAAGGCATTTGAGAGTCATGCATTGACTATGTGGTTTAACCAAGTACTGCCAGTAAGTATCCCAATTCAACTTGGTTAACTTTTTGATGGACTCTGCTCTTTCCTCAGCTTTTTGTTTTCAGCTTGTCTGTAGTTGCTGTGCCTTTTGGAGAAATCCAGGAGTGGTCTCTGATATGAGGTTTGCTCTATGCAGGTTTTCCGCCAGAGCTGCTTCTTCCGCTACCACTTGTCGGGCGCTGAATGGAATCACTAGGTTTTAGCTAAATCTGCTTATGGGTGCACCCGCTAAATATCATAGTTTTTGGAGCGTCGGTCCCACGTTTAACCTTTAGCACTTTTCCCCATGGTTTTCCGGCTTACATGTGACTGAGCACTCGGGGTCTTTCCTTCTTGAGGGGTTTTGCCCAGTGATGTGCGATTAGAAACTGCTTTCTTTTCCTAATCCGAGCTTCCCAGGTGCTAGTTTCACCTCCTGCATGGTCTAGCTGGGCCTTGGTCTATGCGCTTTTCCCTTTTTCAATGGTTCTGCCCTTACCGACCAGTTCTTGGTGCAATCTGCCAAATCTGCGTTTTCCTTGGCAAACTTCTCCATGAACTGCTTGTTGTAGGTTGCCTGCGGCTCTCGTAGATGATACATAAGCCTCAAATATTGCAAAGTGAATGACCTAATGAGGTTCTGGCCTCGAGATTTGAATTTCTGTCTGTTATATAGGAATTGTCCGGTACCCACTTAACCATGTTTGTGTATGGAAGAATCTTAGGTCTTGCCGCTATCCGATGCAAGAATGAACATGCAAGTTTGGTAATTGATGCCTTAGATGACCGACATGTGTCTGCTGTTGCTTTAACCTCCATAACTCTAGGATTTTCTTATTCGAGCAGACTGTACATGCCTTCCCAAGTGGTTATGTTGGCATCTCTGTTACAGGTGGTGTCTGTGTATAAGGGTATCATCTCTTTGTCCTCTGCAACCAGAGCTTTTCCCTTCTTTCCCATTATGTTCTGCACACTGCTGCGTATATTACTCTACTTGCCGCTCTTGCAAATTTACAAGAAGGGAAAGAACAATGGTAAGAGATAAAGTGATGGGAAAGCTCTTTAATTTTGAAATCATATCAAATATACCACCCTACGTGAAATAACCATTCGATCAGATTTAAATCTTATCTCATAAATGACCATCAACTAACCATTAAATTGACATTAATGCCCATAACTTGGTATCAAATTACGAGAAATACTTTATTGAACCATGAGCCCTATAGATCGCGATAAAGTAATTTTGCGATTTGCTTTGCAATATCGCAGATCGCAATATCACTAATCCGTTTTGTTAAAAATCATTTATTTCGTTAGGTGGTTGCGAGATGTGATTTGCGAGATGCCTTATCGCATATCACTGGATCGATATATTTTACCTTAGGTGATACTTGCGGCATATGAAATCTGCGATGTGCGATGAGCCTTTAAGGCGCGTGATCTCGCATTACATTTTCACAATTTCGAAAGCTTGTTTATATGATGTTCCCCATTACCCTTTGCGATGTGATGTTTCATTGTTAAGAGAATGATTTTATTTGGAACTTATCATAAAACTTAAGTTTTTTAGGTTTAGCGGGTGTTTTCCTAAGTTTATGATAACATGTTTTATTCAAAGGGAAACATAAGTGCTAAATTTTATTTTTTTAGAAGGGTCCCCATTTATTTAGCTTTATTACTAAAACTAAATAAAAAGGGGGGTTGTTGTTGGCCACAACAATTGGCAATTCACTAGGAAGAACAAGTTATCTTTGATTATCTTTTGAATTTTCTAAACTTTCAAAACAGAAAAGTTTTATGGAAAATCAAACTTTATTATAGAAATATAAAGTGCATCATGCATTCAGCTGTCAATGGTAGTTTGTTTCTCTTGTATTAACTTTGATTATTTACTTCCCAACACTAGTCATTGTATTTACATCAGCCACTACTTGGTTTCTAAAGATAAAAACAAAGGCTTCTCTGTAGATCAGTTTTAAGTATGCTCATTTATCATAGGTAGAGCCTTTGCTTCCAACAAGTGTTCATAGCCTCGACAGGATTACCTATTACCCATCAATGATCCTGTATCCTACTTGGAGAAATATACAATTTCCAAAGATAAATCCACATCCACACTTTTTGTTTTTTGTTTCCTTTTAATTCTTAAAGAACAATGTCTTGGCTTGGTAGCCAAATTACGATAGTGTCATTCACATGATTTATAACTTTGCTAAACAAGCTGGCTCGTGATGAGACCCCTTGTCTTTTGATTGCAATAATCTTGAGTCATTGCCCTGTTTTCGTATGCAGTTTTGGCAATGTCAGGAAGTCATAATATCTATGATCGTGATAAGTTGGATTGTGATGAGACCTCTTATTCTTTAAGCTTATAGTGTATCATTGGATTATTCCTTGAAACTCGTAATTCTCTAGGTGCGGAGGAAGTCATTCGTTCCTTAAGAATAGCTCCAAACGACAGTTATAGAGTTTTTGGAAAGAGATTTTCTACAGACAATCTTTGTTTTGTTATTGATGCTTTTCATTGACTGATATAAAACAAATTCCCGCTAAAGGTTTCTTTCATCAAAACTTGTAAGATGGAAACTAGTAACATTTTCAGGTTTGTGGCATTTGACTGTATCTTTCAATAATAATGATCAATTTTCCAAATCAGTTCTATTTATGCAAGCAACAAAATCTAAAAGAAACACTAATCTTTTTTTGTGAATTCCCAAAGTTAACCATTTACAACCTGTTTTATTGTCAAAATAAAGCTATAAACAATAATTTATAGAAAATAGAAGAGTTCATCTTGTATGGAAAGTATTTTTTAAGGATTTGCCCATTAACAAGCAAATATTCTCTTTTCCCTACTAAAGCTTACAACATGAAAGTGGATGGACCTATGATTTCAAAAATTTGGAATGGGTCAAGCCACATTCATTGGAATTTAGGATGTTTTCATTTTTCCTCATGAGCCTCATCCCATTTCAAAACTAAATCTCCAATTTGAAAATCCTTCCTAGATACTATGCTTGAATCAAAGGAAGCCTTTACTAGTGCTTGATGATGAGCGTGTGTGATTTTAGTCTGTTCTCGTTGCTCTTCTAGCTTAAGGATCTGTAATTGTCTTAGTTGTAAAGATGAAATTGGTGTTTCGTCAATAAATTGAACTAAGGCCAAAGAAGGAATTGCTAGATGAGTTGGGAGAACTATTTCTTTCCCATAAACTAAATTAAAGGGAGAAGTGCCAATGGAAGCCTTTTGGGTTATTCGATATGCCCATAAAGCATACATCAAAGGTTTGTGCCAATTTTTATGATTCTGATCAATGGTTCACTTAATGATTCTGATTAAGTTTTTATTCGTTGATTCGGCCAACCCATTCCCTCATGGGTAATAATTGGAAGAATATTTAAGTTTAAAACCTCTTTTAAGTGAAAATTCAATCATAGCATTGCCAGAACAATATGATGCACTATCAAATATTAAAGCAGAGGGTAAACCAAGCCTGGTGATTATGAACTGATCTATGAAATCAATGATATGTTCAGCATTGGCTGTCTTGAGTAGAACTGCTTCTACCCATTTGGTAAAATAATCTGTAGCTGTAAGGATATACCTATGCTGTTTAGAAGAGTGATGAACGATCTCACCTATTATATCCAATCCCCATTGATCAAAAGGTTGATCGATATTGACTGGTTGCAAAGGCAATGATGGTTTGTTTTGTCTCCCAGCAATAGTTTGAAAAACGTGACATTTCCTTACGTAGCTATGTGCATCTTTAAATAGTGTAGGCCAATAGTATCCTGCACGCAAGATTTTATGTGTTGTAGCATGTCCCGCATAATGTCCACCTGTTGGTCTATCATGGAGTTCCTGCAACACCTTTTTAGCTTCAGATTTCTCAAGACATCAAAGGAGAACATAATCATAATTCATCCTAAAGAGTACATCATTTATGAGTTAATACTGCTTAGCATTCAATCTTAAAGCTCGTTTCTTTGTATAATCTAGCTTTGAAGGAGCATATCCATTCTTTAGATAAAATATGATATCAACGTATCTTGATTCAACATTGTTTAGGCTTACCTCATACATTTGTACCTCTTGATTTGGAGATGATATTTCAAGAATAAGCGATGCTCCAGCCAACATCTTGCAAAAGCCTTGACCTTTTACAATATTTGTTGGATTGATCTCAACATCGTATTCTTGTAAGGTAGTGACCCAATTTGCTCCCTTTTCACCCACATCTTTCTGTACTAAGAGGTTTCTTACTGCTGGAAATGGCACTATGATCTTTGTATGGGTTTTAAGAACAAAGGGTCTAAAATATTCGATCGCTTTGAAAATAGCATAAGCATGTTTCTCAATGTTAGAATAATTTAATTCAGCTCCTTGCAGATTTAAACTAAAAAAGGCAATTGGAGCTTCTGCCTTGTCTTGATTGGCTTGAGTGAGTATTGTAGCATATGACTTATCAGAGGCAAATGTATACAAAATAAAAGGATCGGAAAAATTTGGAGTCGCTAAGGATGGGGCATTAATAATTGCTTGCTTAATCATATTGAATGCTTCATATTCCTCTTGGCCCCATTTGAAAGGTGAATTCTTTTTTATCATTGCTTGTAATGGTGACACAATCCTTGAAAAGTCTAGAACAAATCTTTTAACAAAATTAATCTGGCCAAGGAAGGATTGCATGGATTTCTTATTATGAGGCAAGGATATTTCAAAAATCTCCTTAAGTCTATCGGGATCAATATGGATTCCAGATTTTGACACTATAAATCCAAGAGGTTTTCCTTCACTTAATGCAAAAAAGGACTTTTTTGGGTTAAGTGAAATCCCACACCTTTGGCAATGTTGGAAGATTTTCTTTAAGTCTTTAAGGTGATTACTACTTTTTTTAGTATATATTGGTATGTCATCCAAGTAAATCACCACTAATTTGTGTATTAATCCCTTAAAAGCGATATCCATGGCCCTTTGAAATGTGGCACCAGCGTTAATTAAACCAAAAGGCATCTTTTGATATGCATAAGTCCCCCATTTGGTTCTAAATGTGGTTTTCAGCTGATCGTCAGGATGGACTAGAACCTGGTTGTAGATGGAGAAACCATATAAAAATGACATTAATTCTAATCCTGCAATTGCTTCCAATATTTGTTCCATAGGAGGCAGGGGAAAATTATCCTTTTGACAGGCTTTGTTAAGATTTCAAAAGTCAATACAAATCCTAATATCTTTGTTCTTCTTTCTAACTAGGACCATATTGGAAACCCATTTAGAATGTCGAACGAGAAAAATAATTTTGGATTTCAATAATTTATTAAGCTCAGACTTAATCTGACTTTCCAGATTAGGATGAATCTTCCTCAGCTTTTGCTGGACAGGTTTTTCATCAGTTATCATTGGGATAGTATGCTGAATGATCGAAGTGTCGTAAGTCTTAAGGTCATCATAGTTCTAGGCAAAGATACTTTTGTATTGTTTCAAGAGATGAACATAGGCTAATTTTTCTTCTAGGGCTAGGCTAAGACCTATGTTGATATTCTGTGGCTTAGTATCCATTCCTAGATTTACTAATTCATAGTTTAGAGTTGAACTCTAAAGTTTTGAATTGGTAGATCTCTTAAATTGGTCTTTCAAATCATATAGGTCTTCCAACTTAACTACAGATTTTGGTATAGCATTATTAGTGCTTTCTTGTTGTAACTGTTGGTCATGTTGGTCCTCATCAATTCTCTGATTAGTGTAAGATCCTTCTGATGTCAAGAAACTTACAATATCAGGATCATTGTTGAAAATTCTCCAGTTTATAACATTACCAGGGATGGAGGGCCTAAAGATTAATTCGATTGAGAATATTTCTGGGCTATAGTTTTCTGAGGGAATGAGCTTGGAGGCAATATTAGCCAGGAGGTGAACACTAGCATTTTGGGGTCTAGGAATAGGTGAAATATTAAATGCTATAAAATTTTCAGTCAGATCTTGCACTAAAAATTGATAATGTTTTAAATGACCTGATATACAATGTATAGTATTTCATACCTATTTAATAACAATCTCAGAGTCTCCAGAGACTTGTAGATACTTGATACCTAATCTGATTGCCTTGTATAGTCCTTGGACTAGAGCTTCCTATTCTGCAGTGTTGTTTGTGCAATCAAACTTGAGTCTACATGTTAGCATAGTTTTGTTTCCCTCTAGACTAACTAATACACATGCTGCTCCTGCTCCATCATTAGACCTAGAACCATCAAAAAATAATTTCCAAACTAAAGATTTATTTACAGGACTATCTATAAAATTAACACACTTAGAACTATATGTTTGCGAAAAATTTTCCACTTGAGACAGAATAGAATGTTCTAGGTAAGGCGAAGAATGAGCATTAAAATTTCCCAAGAAAGATTCAACAGAATAGTTGCCAATTATATTGTTTCTCTATGCTACAGGTTCATTTTCTCCTTCCAATTCCGTCACTATGTATTTTTGCTGTCTTTCTCGCTCAACCTTTATTCGATTCATTTTACCATTGTAAGGGAGCCACATATGTGACCAATCGGTCACAAAGTATCCATGAAGCTTTTTAGACCAATCCCTACTAAGAATTAAACCATAGAATTTGGGAATGTCCACAACTAGAATATCAATAACTTGACATACCTTTGGATTAGATGATAGCCTTATGGTAGCTTGATTTAGTTCACTAATTACTTCAACCTGCGATCAGTCCAGCTGAACTATGTGTACAACAGATTTTTGAGGTTGAACATTTAACTTTGCACATATTGTTTTAGGTAAGATATTAGATGAAGCTCCTGAATCTACCATACAATTATGCAAGTTTTTATTGAATATTTCGAAAGTAAGAAGGAATGGGGGAGTATGGGATTTTGACCTACCTCCTATTAAAGCAATATCATTCGGATAAACTTTATTTGCCATATTAGTTGGAGGTCTTCCAATTTCATGAGAAGCTTGCGAGATTACAATGGCAGGGAGAGGTGCAACGAGAATTGCATGTAACTCTTTCAAAAGTATCTTTTGTTGATTTTTCAATTTGCTCAATTCATGAAAAGTAATGTTAGCCCTAGTCTTCTTCATATCTTTAATGATATTATACTCCATCTCATTGGAAACAATTAGTGTTTTAGATGGAGTTGAGGGATTGCGTTGGACTGGGCTTGTTTGAGTCACTTTTGGTGATGATTTCTTACTTGTGACTTTATCTTTAGATGTTGACCTTGCGCTCTTTTGTTTAGGACTAGGTTATGGAGGATCGAGTTGATTTATACTTCTGATACTAACTGGTGATGCATCTCGATCCTCTTCATCTGGAAGGATGAAGTCCCACATTCCTTGTACTTCTACAACTTCATCTTCATCAGTAGGTTCTTCGTTAGAAACTCGCTCTTCTTCTTCTTCTGATTCTGCATTTGTTATAGCGTTGGGAGGCTTTGAATTAGTTGAGGGATTTTTTATATAAGGCTTGTAGGGTTTTTTTGAAGAAGTCTCTACTACTTGTTTCTTAATGTCAACCATTTCGTTAGACATGGTTTTTAAGAATTTTTGTAATCCTTCTAAATCAAATGGGTCTTTTGATTTCTTTTTCTTAGGATCATCTCTAAAGGTAACCTTTGTAGCTTTTATTTCATCAACAACATTTTTCTTTTCTAAAGCTAAGATATGTTTCTCTACGGCTATCACTTTCTTCATGTTTTCAGCCAATGTTGTCTTGGCAGCCCTATCAACAAAGATCGCTATGTTTTATCGTAAAGCAGATATGTACCATTCACTTCGAACTTCTTCCCTAGGTTTGGAAGTGGTCGTAATTTTATTCAAAAGCTTGTTGAAATACGAGTTAAAATATTTGATAAGTTCTCTCGACTCAGTATTTAGATTTGATAGATCATTGATCAGTGTTGATGTAGATCTATCATCGCCGAACTTAGTCAAGAATTGCCCTTGGAAAATGTCCCAACTAGTGATGGATCCTGATGGTAATGAAAAATACCAGGATCTAGTTGCTCCTTGTAATGTGTAAGGAAAGAGTCAGACAATAGCATCTTCATTGGTAACAACATTTAAATTTATCGATAACATAAAGTTGTTTATGTGTTCTTCTGCTAGCATGCCTACTTCAGGATTAAACTTAGGCAGCCATTTTTTAGGATGGGTCAGTAATTGACTCAAGGGAGCAGGCATTGAGACTGCCCCTAGATTATTCCATGGGTTTTGGGCCATCATTGAACTACTAAAAAAAGGAAAGTGTAGATGAAGTTCCTTGTGGAAGAGATGAGGATGTTAAAGTTCCAGTGCTTTGATGGACAACAATTTGAAGTGGAGGGGTGGATGGTTGACTTTGCAATGGAGAAGTTGGAATGGATGTTGATGATGAAAGAGTCTCACTATCAGACCCTTGACGTGATTTCCTTGCTCTTTTCCTTTTAGGTAGAGGTAATTCGGTTGGTTCGATACCATACTTTTCACTCTGCAATCTAGTTAAAGGATGAGAAGGATTGTATTGCGAAGTCACACTACCTTGAGATATTTCAGACTTTTGCAGTGATATGGAAAATCCTTGAAGTTTATGAATCAAAGATTCAACTTCAGGAGGTTCAATAATAGATTTCTCTGAAATGTTTGGGTTTGTGGTAGTGGTTGTTGTTTTCTCAACTTCTTGCTTAGGATTTAAAGATTCAGAATGCGATGGAGAAGTCAAGGAATATTTTGAAGGTGATTTACTCTCATAATGGTATTTAGATTTAGAATTTACTAGCCATTCATAGTTCGGGGCCCTCCTTCTAGCGCCAAATATGTTGAAGCCCCGAACATTGGGTCTACAACAAGGGGGATACCCACCCGGTCCGGACCTTGAAAGTAGCTTCTTTTCCATTTGGGATGGTGGGTCTGACTAGGGATAATGGGACCAATTTCCCAATTTGAGTGTGTTGATAAGAATTGATATTTCTGTTTTCTAAAGATTTCTACGTAAAATGCTTTTAATCTATGTCTAATTTAAAACATGCAATTGTATTCTAATGAATATAAATATTTAAGTCTAAAACTAACCTGGGATTCAACTTTTTACTTGTGCGATCTAAAATAATTTCTAGCAATAATTGGTAATAAAGATCATTCAATCACTACAAGGAAAGAATTTGATAAAAATGAATTGTTTCATATAAAATGTTAGCAGAAAAAATTGTGAGAAGCATATCGCATAATAAGTCATTCATATACTGAGAATAAACAGAATAGTCATTACCATACAAAAGTGCCAAATAATAACTCAAACATTCAAGCTTTCATATATAAATAACTAAGCATAAAATATTACTTGGACACATAAGCAGAAATCATTAAGAGATAAAAGTACCATTGATAACAAGTTCTACTCATGAGCTTCAGCTAGATTTATCTCTTCCTAATTCAACATATACTAAGAGTACAAAAGTGCATTTCAGTAGCAGATATTAAACATAGATACCAATAAATCGTGTTCCATTCATTCATCAAAACCTCCTCTAAGGGTGCAGAAGTTCATGTTCTGAGGAAATGTTTTTGAAAAATTTCAAGACCCCTCCCTAAATGCATGACAAGGGTTAAAATACTACTTCCTAAATACTAAAAATAGTTTTTTACAAAAATATAGGAGGAGGTTTAAATGACCATCCTCATCTAAGGAAAAAATAAATCAAAACTAAAACTAAAACTAAATCTAGAATTAGCTATCTATGTATCTGTTCTTTGAGATCACAAGCATTCAGCATCGGCTGGAGGAGCAGTGGTTGGCTGACCTCCGATTTTAGTTGCCCTATGAAAATAGAATCGGCAAGTGTTGGCGCTATCTTCTCGATAGAGTTCGTAAGGCATTCGAGGATCATGCATTGACTATGTGGTTTAACCAAGTACTACCAATAAGTATCCCCATTCAACTTGGTTAACTCTTGATGGACTTTGCTCTTTCCTTGGCCTTTTGTTTCCTGCTTGTCTGCAGTTGTTGTGCCTTTGGGAGAAATCCGAGAGCGGTCTCTGATATGAGATTTTCTTTATGCAGGTTTTCATTGACACAGTCAATGACATTGTTTGCCGCTATATCTGCTTTTTCCACTGCCACGCGTTGGGCGCTGAATGGAATCGCTAGGTTTCAGCTAAATCCGCTTATCGCTGAAAGGTGCACCCGATAAATATCGTCGGTTTTGGAGCGTGGGTCCCACCTTTAGCCTTTAGCGCTTTTCCCCATGGTTTTCCAACTTACAAGAGACTGAGAGGTCGGGGACTTTCCTTCTAATCGCGCATCAGAAACTGCTTCCTTTTCTTGATTCGGGCTTCCCAAGTGCTAGTTTCACCTCCTGTGCGGTCTAGATGGGCCTTGGTCAGTGCGCTTTGCCCTTTTTCAATGGTTCTTCCATTACGAACCATTTCTTGGTGCACTCCACCAAATCTTCATTTTCCTTAGCAAACTTCTCCACGAACTGCTTGTTGTAGGTTTCTTGCAGCTCTGGTAGATGATAAATTAGCCTAAAATCTTGCGAAGTGAATGACCCAATGAGGTCTTAGCCTCGAGACTTGAATTGTCTATCTGTTATATCGGCACTGTCCAGTACCCACTTAACCATGTCTATGTATGGAAGAATCTTAGGTCTTGTCGCTATCCGGTGCAAGAATGAACATGCAAGTTTGGTAATTGATGCATTAGACATCTCGCATGAGTATGTTGTTGCTTTAACTGCCATAACTCTGAGATTTTCTTCTTCGAGCAGACTGTACATGCCTTCCTAAGTGGTTATGCCAGTATCTCTGTTACAGGTGGTGTCTATGTATAAGGGCGTCATCTCTTTGTCCTCTGTAACTGGAGCTTTTTCCTTCTTTCCCATTATGTTCTGCACACTGCTGCGTATATTACTCTGCTTGTTGCTCCTGCAAATTTACAAGTAGGGAAAGAATAATGGCAAGAGATAAAGTGATGGGAAAGCTCTTTAATTTTGAAATCATATCAAATATACCACCCTATGTGAAATAACCATTCAATTAGATTTAAATATCATCTCATAAATGACCATCAACTAACCATTAAATCGACATTAATGCCCATAACTTGGTATTGGATTACGAGAAATACTTTATTGAACCATGAGCCCTGCAGATCTGTGATAAAGTGATTTTGTGATTTGCTTTGCAATATCGCAGATCGCAATATTGCTAATCCATTTTGTTAACAATCATTTATTTTGTTAGGTGGTTGCGAGATGTGATTTGTGAGATGCCTTATCACATACCGCTGGATCGAGATATTTTACCTTAGGTGATACTTGCGGTGTATGAAATCTGCAATGTGCGAAGATTCTTTAAGGCACGTGATCTCGCATCGCGTTTTCACAATTTTGAAAGCTTGTTTATATGATGTTCCCCATTACCCTTTGCGATGTGATGTTTTATTGTTAAGAGAACGGTTTTATTCAGAACTTATAATAAAACTTAAGTTTTTTATGTTTAGCGGGTGTTTTCCTAAGTTTATGATATCATGTTTTATTCAAAGGGAAACATAAGTGCTAGTTTTTATTTTTTAGAAGGCTCCCCATTTATTTAGCTTTATTAGTAAAACTAAATAGAAAGGGGGTTTGTTGCTGGACACAACACCACCAGAGGGGAAACTCACATGATTTTGCTTCCCGTATACACAATTTTCACAGAAATCAAAATCCAGAGAGCTATTACTCATATCTTCTACCATACCTTTACCATGAAGTATTCGAAGGTCCTTCTCTCCAATATGTCCAAGCCTTTGATGCCACAGCATGGTCTTCTCTCTAGAGACCACTAGATTTTTAGCTCCACTTTCAGGAACCACATAATTGTTTTACCCATCAACAATAGTGCTACCTTTCAGCTTGTACAGAGTTCCAATCCAAACTCCTGGCATCAATACCAGTGCTAACCGAACCATCTTGCAGGTATCTTTCTCGAACACTGTCTTTAGACCTGCATCATCCAGCTTGCTTACAGAAATCAGATTTCTAGCCAATGCAGGAATATGTAGAATACCCAAAAGTGTTCTAACCCTTCCACCTTGCAACTTTAACTTTACTTTTCTGCGACAAATGATTCTAGCCGTCCTATCATCTCTCAAAAAGACATCACCACCATCATATTTCTCATACTTGCAGAACCAATCTCTATGGGGAGTGAAGTGAAATGATACACCTGAGTCAATCAACCATGCTTCATGATCTACATGTGTACTTGAAGAAGCCAAGTACACATCCCCACATTCATCTGAGGTGGTTTTTGCCTCTACAAAAGGAGCATCATCAAATCCCTCTCCTTTATCAGGAGCTTTATATTTACAGTCCCTTTTGAAGTGCCCTTCCTTTCCGCATTTCCAACACACCACCTTTACAGGTTTTCCTCGAGATTTAGATCTCCCTCTAGATTTAGATCTCCCACTCGATTACTTAATTTTGTTTCTGTTTTGGGACCATCCTCGTACAGACAAGGCATCACCATTCTGGCTCTCCATATGTTTCCGTCTCATCTCCTCCATCAACAAGGCTAAGACTATTTCATCAAACTGCAAGGCAGTTGCATTGCTACCTATTGCAATAACCAGACTGTCCCACGAATTTGGTAGAGAACACAACAAACTGATGCACTTATCTTCATCTGAAATTTTAATATCAACAGATGCTAACTGACTTACCACGGTATTAAATGCGTTCAGATGCTCTGTCACTGAGTCTCCATCTTTCATCCTTAAGTTATACAACTTTTTTCGCAAGAACAGTTTATTCACCAGAGACGTAGATTGGTACAAAGTCCCTAACTTGTCCCACAAAGCCTTTGCCGTAGCTTCCCCTGATACATTCAGCAATACTGAATTTGAGACACATAATCATATTGTGCTTTTTTCCTTCTAATCCAACTTCTTCCATTCTTCATCGGACACTCCTGTTGGTTTAGTACCCGGATCTACCATGATCCACTGATCTTTATCCACCAACATATCCTCCATCTTGAGTTTCCACAACGCAAAACTCTGACCGTTAAATTTCTCGATCCCTATCTTTCCACTACTCTCCATCTTCTTTCACCACCAGAATCAATCCCATAGATCTCCCACTGACTAGGTTCTACCACAGACCCGAGCGAAACCCCTCAGTAATAAAGGCGTCCCCTTGAAGCCAAAACTGCTTTGATACCAAATGTAAGTTTTAACCCCATACAAAAATTACCTGCATACGAATTATAAAACACAGAAAATAAATAATGTGAGAGCATAACACATAAAACACATATACATAGAGATTTTCCCCTGGATCCCAAAACTGGGACTACCAGTTTGATTTTTCATTATGTTCCTTTCAATGTTGCAATACAAATTTATACATGTTGAAGCATCCAATACCATGGACCAAAAACCATCACGTCCAAAACCATGGACCGAAAACCATAGGTAGGTTCGCCCAACCTAATATAGGGTCCAAAAAAAAAACTCTCAGGGTGCTGTCCCAGACCCCATAGAGGGGGGCTACCTGCCCCCGTCTAACCCCCCGGTTAACTACGTAGTTTAGTTGTGGAAAGAATATAACACAACCCAACATGTCTCACCTCCAAGTGATATTCCAAGAGTCATTTGGTGGGTTTTCACAAGGAGAATAGGTAGAGGGGCCTTGACTATGTTTTGGAGAGGAAAATAGGTTATTTTCCCCTAGAAGAAGGTTTTGGTGCTAAAGATTTATTTTTGAAACATGTCAAGCGGAGGGAGTTTTACAGGGTTTTTATTTTATGTAAAAATAATGCATACATGTTATTAATCTATCTTAATTCCTATGAATTTAGAAAATATATGTGGGATTTTCTATTTTCCTTAACATGATGGTTGAGTTGGCTGCATAAACAAAAACACGTTAGTTTTTCTAGCCACCTAATATTATCTCTGTTTTTTACCAGATTCCTAATATGGTCAACATATTCATGATTAATGCAACTACACACTTATAAAGCTTTATATTTGGATTTCATACACAAGAGTTGACTAAGACTTACACAGTAAGAGAAAACAATTGATTATGGTAAGACCCTCAAAGCCAATCTTAGTGCTTTACATCAGAATTTAAAAGCTTCACAAATTTTATTATTATTATTTAAAATATAAAATTAGTATTAAAATAATCCAAAATGGAATGGTGCATAGGAAATTATACTTATCACAACTAAGAAAATTGTTAAAAGAATTTTTGGCATTTAGGTACTAAACTAACATCTTAATGCAAATATATGCAATAAGATCACCGAGCGGGAGGCCTTCCAGGTTCCTTTTCACGTCTTCCTTCTCTTCAGATCTCATATCTTCAGATCTCGTCGTCCGTTGCTCTGCGGCATCTGCGAACAGATCTGCGGCATCTGCGGCACTCTTCCGAGATAGACTGCGAGATCGCTGCTGTAAAATTCATCGTTTCCGCGAGGGCAAGCGAACAAGCTCAATTTCTATGTAGATCGAGACACAGGGTTCCCATAACATTGCATTTGCCGAGCGGGAGGCCTTCCAGGTTCCTTTTCACGTCTTCCTTCTCTTCAGATCTCATATCTTCAGATCTGCGGCTATTTTTCACATTAATACCTCTTCATTCAGATCTCATTTTCTAGATGGCTCCCAGCTTCGCGAAAATAGCTGGTGGCTCTCTGTCTGCCTCGGGGCAAGCTCCTGCCCATATTGTCAGTGAAGCCCCAGCTCCCACTGTCCAGCTGGTCCAGGCTTCACTCGATGAGGCTCTGAAGTTCTCTGAAAGTGCCCTAGTATGCCGATTCAATAGTTTTTGGCCGCAGCTTACAGCTCTCCACAGTTGGATCTCAGAGGTATGGAAGCCTCTAATTCCTGATGCAATTAATATCTACCCCTGTGCTAGGGGTTTCTTTATAGTAGATTTTGAAAACCGTGAAAGCAGACAATGTATTCTAGATTCTGGCCCTTGGTTTTGGGATAAATCAGGCCTATTCTTGAGGCCATGGTACCCATCATTCGATCCCTCAACAGCAGTCATAACCTCAGCACCAGTTTGGGTGAGATTGCCAAACCTACCCTTGCATCTCTAGAATCTCTCTTCGCTAGAAGCCATTGGGAAATGAATTGGGAAATTTACTGCAGGTGCCCAGAAACAGAGGAAAGTCAGACCACATATGCACGCATAATGTGTGGGAATATGGACTTCAGGCGACGGATTCCTAGCTTAATACACCTAAATAAAGACTATGTGTGGACCAGAACTCGATTATGAAATGTCTCTTTCAGATGTCGATCTTGCTTTGAGACAGGCCACCTTGCCAAAAATTGCCCAAAAGCTTCCCAGAAAAATTCTGGTAGAAAAAATCACCACAGATCTACATGGTGGGAAGGAGCACAAAAAGAACACTACACGGTCACCCAAGAAGAATACTCTCGAGAAAACTCTGAATCACAAGCAATCGGGCAAGATAGAACAATTCTCAAGTCGAGCAGGGGGAAAGCCCGGCCCAACAACAAAAAGGTGAACTTAACAACCCCTCAAGCATCGACGGTTATGCAGTTTCGAATAACGCGGAAAATAAATCTTCATTTAACAGCAAAACAGATCTCCTAGACCAAACTTCTTCTCCGACTATCTCCAAAAGGACGAACACAATAGATCGGGAAGCTAAGACACCAATGTCCCAAGAACTAGAAGAGAGGAAGGAGATGCAAGATAAAGAAAGTTGGAAGACTGTAGAGAAGAAAAAGAAAGCTACATCACTAGTCTCGCCAAGAAAGACAAGGAGCCAGACAATTAGAAATTAAGAAAGTATAGGTCCGATAGACCAGTTTGGTCTCAGTGGACGTTAACTATCATCATCATCATCATCAACAACAATAACCAGATTACATTCAAACAAATGAGACCATGAAAGATGGAAAGGAATTCACAATTTCCATTCATAAACAAGAGGAGTGCAAAGATACATTATACATTGATTCACTAGTAGGCCCTCCTGTAATCCTTGGCACTTCTCTTCCCTCAGCTTATAGGAAGGCTAGGCTCATCTCACATGCAAAAGAATAAAATTGTGGTGGAAATTTGTCAGAATTATTGAGTTATTCCCTTTATAACTCTCCTCTCCCATTAAGAGTGTCCCACTATATAGGACTTTTATAGACTTGCGAGGATGTATCTAGACACCTACATCCATCACAATTTAGGAAACTTCTCCCATAATTTACCCTCAACCATCTCAAGATAAGGTGGATCATCTTGATATCCTTGGAAATTACCTACTCTATAAGTTTGACCTCCAATTTTCACATATTAAAGACAAGTTGTGTGCTCAAGTGATGGTGACAAGATGGAAATCTTGTGGGAGTGATGACCTAGTAAAAGGACACAAATAACGGGAGAGAGGAATGAATTCAAACCAAAAACTTTGGAAGGTTGAGCTTAGGTTCCTCTACCAGATATAAGTTGGAAAAAAGGGCTATAAGAGATGCCCCCTAATGCATGTGTTCATAAGAGAAACTAACGGTCAAAATACATTTAAAAACATACATCAAAATGCAAGAAAGGAGTTGAGGCCAAGTGATCCATAAACTATCATGGATATTCCACTCGATAGTTCATCGAAACATATATGATAATATTATATTAAAAATATGAGATTCTACACTATTACAGATTTATTTAATTTTTAGATTTGTAAGATTAACTGTAATTATTACATGCATGTAAAAGTAAATCAAAAAGAAAAATTAGAGAACGAAAAAATAAGCTCACACACACATAATAAATAAGATATGCTCTATGGGAAACCCTTTCGGGAGAAAACCCAGCTTTGTGTGATGATTTTTCCCATCGTATTTTGTAAATACAATCAAGGAAACTATGATTATGTTCTAATATAGGGTTAATAGATTTGGGTATATGAATTCTTTGGCATGTATATAATGTACTGTAACATTGAAAGGAATAAAATGAAAAATCATCTAGTTTTCCAGTTTTGTGTTCCAAGAGAAAATACCTATCTATATTTTTACGTTCTCCCCATTGCATATTTTTTTCTTTGTTTAAGAATTGTTTTGTGGTTAATTTCTGTATAGGGCTAAAACCTACAATATACACAACTATGGGTACCTTTTCCATAGCATTGGCTAGACACCACATTGCATATTTAAGACAAATAAGTACTTATTTGAGATTATTTGTTGCTAACAACCAATCTAGGAAGGATCCTTTTATGCCCAACCATAAGCTCAATTGCACCATTACTTTCCACAACTCGCCACCCCCTAGGAAATTCATGATACCACAAGGGAAAAATTGTCAACGCTTCAAAAGTTGAGATGGGTAAAGGAAACTCTCCTTTACAAATACAAAGAGAATAAAAAACTCCTCTACATGTTGGACCTAAGGTCTCCACAAGTTTTAGATGCCTCTTGTTTTGCTACCATAGTAATACATTAATCCCATCATTATCGATTAATCCATAGGTAGTTTCCTCAACCATTGCTTGTTATACTTGCTTAACATGCATCAGTTTGTGACCCCGTAGCTTAGCTAAGTTTTAGAGATCCCGAGTGAGTATTTGGCATGAAAAAAATATTTTCAAAGAGCCCAAAACACACCAAAAATGACTCAACCTATAATCAAAAAATTATGAGCATATTTAGGCACCCAAAATATATTTTATTCACCCATAATGCTTCATCCATCATTCTATTCATGAATCTTTGCTCCCTTACATAATTTTCCTTCATCAATACAACTTACTATTTTAAAACACCACATTTACCTCAAACTTCCATGAAATTCATTGGTCAAATTCAAAACCTTTGGAATGT
Organism: Pinus taeda; assembly: GCA_000404065.3. Classification (NCBI taxonomy): domain Eukaryota; kingdom Viridiplantae; phylum Streptophyta; class Pinopsida; order Pinales; family Pinaceae; genus Pinus; species Pinus taeda. The sequence continues at coordinate 118,611 of APFE030735384.1, read as the reverse complement.
ACATAGCCCATTTCCTCCAATAAATTTTGGAGCATTATTTATGTTTCTATCCCAACTTCCAAAATTATGAGCATGACTATTCCAACTACTTAGTCATTCGCAATCAATGAGTTCTTGGTAAGGGGGATAAGGTTCATATTTTAATTCAAATTTTATCATAAGGCCTTGGAAAGGAAATTTCCTATATCTCCTCTTAATTTCCCTACTTGTGGTACCATGGACCATATAAATGACAACATTTTACTAATTGATTGTGCCAACATATTTATTGATCAATCTTTCGATTACATATATACTATTCCCGCATTAATCTAGTTCATTTTTTCCATTAAGACGCATTTTTTCTTGACATAAGTAATGCAATACCATTTAGGTAATTACTTACAAATTAAATTTGGGATCAAGAGGGGTAGTTACATTAAACATAATCCCATAATTCAACCATAATAGACATGGTCAACCATGGGAAACAATGGTCAACCATGGTCAATTATATCCACCATAAGAAAATATAGTCAAACATAGTTAAACATCAATAACCATAATCAACATGGCCAAATTTGGTGAGCCATAATCAAACATGCTAAATATTTCTCAACCATAAATAACCGTGGTCATATATAGCCAACCATGATGAACATGGTCTTCCTTGATTGACCATGTGTAGCTTTATTAACCATACTCAACCATGATCAACCATAGGAAATTTTTGGCAGCCATAGTCAAACCATGTTCAACCATAGTTAATCACGGTTAACATGGGCAAGATGATCACCACTATTAAATGTTGTCAAGCATAGTCAACCATAGCTAACAATGGTCAAGCATAAGCAACCTTAGGAATGTGTAGTCAACCATGGTCAACTATAGTCCAACATGTTAAACATGGGAACGATGATCACCGCTATCAAATATTATCAGCAATAGTGAATTAAAGTCTTTCATGGGTGACTATATTCAACCATCATTAAGCATGGTTAAACACAATTAAACATTGTCAACCATATTAATCCATAGCTAGTCATATCTTGACCACAATAAAATTGGGTCAACATTGAGCCGAGCATGTTCAATAAAAGTCAACTAGAGTTGCCCATAGTCACCCATGGTCCATTGAATTCAACCATGGTCAAATATAGACGACCACACTTACCAATTCTGTACCTATTCAAAAGCATTAACATAGTCAACTATAATAAATCATGCTTAGCTAATGTTGAAAGTGGTCAACCAATAGTTTGTCGTGGTTAATTGGATTCAATCGTGGTTAAACATGTTCAACCATACTTTCCATCCCCATGTACATTGACCATCAACTAGTAACAAGAACATTAATGTAAAATGGTTGATATATGTCAATTGGTGCAAGTAGTTCAACCACTTTAACATTATGTGGTTGTTGCTAGTTATCCTTAAATTATCTAGTCTTACAAACTACAAATAAGATAATAAATAATTTTCTTAGAGAGTGAGTTGATATATATCCACAATGCTAATATGGTGCACATTAAAACATAATCCTTTGTGTTTATCTTTAGTCAACATTACTCAAGTTAGATCTTGAATAACTCGTAATATTAACATATTGAATTTAACACTTGAGATCTAGATGGGTATGCTACGATTGATTGTGTTTTGGACACGTATGCTACCATTGAGTGCGGTTTATGATGGACTAACACTTGCACCTCTAGGAATCAATTGCTTAGACTAACCACCACCTTGGGAACATGGGACTAGCCTCCTACTCAAAGTATTGTTTCAAGTTTAGAAGTTTACTAATGCATGCAAGTTTTTGTGTAATGGAAACCTCAATGTGGTATCAGAGCCTTGGCCTAGGTTTGATTCCCTCAAGCTACATCTTGGGGGGTAAGTGTTGGACTATTGGTTGCACCTATGGGGATCAATGACATGGACTAATAAGAGGGGGGTGTTGGATTAATAGCTACACATATGGGAATTGATCATGTGGACTAAATGTCACCTTAATAGGCCACACTAACTAGCCACTCAAGGTAAGATTATGCATTTTGAACGGTTTACTAATGCTTGCAAGTTTTAGTGTAATGCAAACATACACACATATATATGAACACATTTCAATGAGATTTTGAAGGCTTTAACCTTTACTAGTAATTATTCTAGATGATAAGCAATATACCCCGCAATTATACAATACATATTGTATATGTTAAGATATCCTATATGGAAAATAAAGACATTTTGATCCAACGATGTATATGCCAACCCATATGGCATTCATTCCATTATTTCCAAATGCATAATGTTTTACTTTCTCACCCCATATGGCATTCATTCCATTATTTCCAAATGCATAATGTTTTACTTTCTCACCCGTGAAAATCAAAATTTCATATTAATATTTAAATAATTACATTTAAATTATAATTTTTATATTTCACTTAAAAATGAAAATAAAACAAATAATTAAACCTATTATATAATTTTATTCTAAAAAATACTAAAACTCCCCTCCAATATTGAAAGTTCTATGACCTACTTGGTAAGTAGGGTGCAATCATTGAAGTCCAAGTGACATTGCACTATAAAGATTTAGTGTCTAAATATGTCTAACCCTAGTAAAATTTAGCATAATGTGTCTTTTGCTGCACTTTTGAATAGGTTCAGCATAATATGTCTTTTGCTGCACTTTTGAATAGGTTCATAAATAACGACAAGGGGAGTATGTTATTATTAATTTTTAATTTAAAAGGTAACATAGCACCGCTAACTGGGAAAAGAAAACATTGCTACCCGAATTTTACTCAAAGTTTTGACATTTAATTTTAATATTGCAAGGCCGACACAAAATATATTCTTTAAATGAATTTCAATTTAGAATAACATGGTTATAAATAAAGAATTTGAATAGATGACTTTTGAGAAGTTGACCCGGGAAAGTTCGATATCAGCTTCTGAAGCTCAGAGCTATTCACATTCGGGCTTGGGTGGTCTCATTGCAGTGAACGACATACTTATCAATACAGAAATTTTGGGTTAAAGCCAGAGCATTGCAGGTCCGGTAATTTCTGGGGATTTATTTTCAGAGCGATATTGTCTCTTTCTGATATTGGGTCGCATTTTTGAAATAAGCGTTTTTGTCTGCTGGAGTGATCATTATTGTAACTGCTCAAGCTCGAAACCCCTAGGTGGAAGAAAATAGTTTTGGCATCAAGGAAAAGCTTAGAGAAAATACAGAGGTTTGTTGCTATTGAAAAGCATATCTGAAATGGCAAATCAACCAGGGAGAAGTAATGGTATTAACAGTAATGTTGGAACGGGT